>JAHDVE020000072.1:0-167317 GCA_022606495.2 Halesus radiatus
ATTCCGCCGTGGAGAAATATCGGCTGGCTTCTGGTGGCTGCATACTACATGCTACCCCCTGCAAACTACATACTACACCCTGCACCCTGCAACTTGCACGCTGCATACTAGGCAGTCTGGGGGAAAATTGAAATGGGAATGAATAGAATATTATTGATGGGGTAGTTGTCGTGAAACATCGGTGAACGCTATTCTATTTTTTATCTCTCGTATGTTCAGTAAACATGTAATAAAAACAAATGTATTTATAATTTCATATTTTTAAATTATTATTTTAATCGATATTATGTAATTGGAGTCTAGTATCTCTATAACAAAACTGTTATGCTTTTTTCATATTTAAAAAAAAAAAAATCAATAACTTGTGTACATTGATCACAACAAGCTTGCACCTATATTGTTTTATTATTGCGCTACATTGGTATTACGGTTGTTATTTATTGTTTTATTGTATAATATTGTTGAACTAAACTCCTGCTGACAAGCTACTTGCAGTGGCTTAGCAGGTAAAAATTTCCATTGTACATTTTTTTTCAATTAATTATTTGTTTGATACATAAATTCACAAAGATATAGGTACAAAGGTTATAAACATTTTTTTAATGTATATTTAATTTTATATTTATTATTTTAAATATTCAATTATTCATATACATCTGAACACATGTACACAAACCTACGCGTACTGTACTCGTATATATAACAAAAAATTGTATACAGACAAGGCCAGTGCGTGGGTATCAGTTAGTGGTAGTAAAAAAAAAGGAGTGTCTTTTTTCAAGAAATCAATTTTCTTAAATTTTTATATCTGTTTATATACATTCACTCACATACACATCTATATTCCCTATATATGTCTTTACACTTTAACAAATTAAGCCAGTTTCCACTTCAAAATAACAACTTTATAATTCCAATAAGATTGTAAAAGAAAACCAGATGAAATTAAATACAAAAACTTTGCTTGTTTATTTTAGTTTTTTTTGTTGAGAGAAAAAAACATATTCGTATTAATGTATGGATGTTGAAGGTAAGTTAAATAAAAAAAGAAGAAAAGAAAATGGGAAAATAAAAACAATTATGGCAGGAAGAGGTTGATATCTTCGGTTTTAATCCAGTTTTTAATAACATGTTTGTATGTGTTTAAAGACGATGTGTTTGGACACTTATATTCTGTAATTAACATAATGCAACATAAAAAAATAGACATTTTGTAAAGATATTTTTAAATTAAATAATTGGCCTCGGAATTTCGTGTGCTTAACCTCAGTATGACGTGTGAAAGAAATCACCAGGAAGGCGTCTAAAACCCTGGCCTTACAAGTTATCATTATATATTTTTAAAACGGTGATTTCTTTATGCAATCAGGTGCCATAAATAATGATTCTACAACATTTTTTTTCCCCATTGTAAACATTCACTCCGAAAAAAACTCACCATGAATAAACTTGAGGTGATTTTTCACAAAAACGGCGCTATACAAATCATCCAATTAATATTATTATTATTATCTTGCGTATTGCGTATTAGTAACATGATTGTTCATGACATCATTCGCTAAGTGTTTGATTATTCTTGTCCTTTTAAACCTTTAAACTGTCCCTTATTACAATCAACCAAAACCATCATTATTGTTGTCGTTGTTTTACAGTCCACACAACATTTTTACATGCGAAACCCCACAATTTTGGTGTGGGTAATTTTTGTATTTAACATTGTATAACACCCATAGTTAAAAAGATGATTACACTATTGGTTGTGAACATATAAACGTTCGGTAAATTTACAATTTCAATTTCCTAATTTGAATTACAAATATTGTCTTCAAGTAATACCTTTTTTCGGCTGCCATCTTTTGATATAACTGCAAGTTCTACCCGAACATATTTTACCTGTTCGGTGTCTGGGATATACCTATGTATGTGTTTTTATATTTTCATTAAGGGTTGTTGATTTTATCATCTTCAATGATTAAATACAATAAGTTATTCCTAATAAAATTGTAAAAACATTGTTACATTTTCCATTGTCAACGTCGTTGACTCTACATTAAAATCCCCGCACGTGAAATCGCCCCATCATGAATATGACGCGTCTAATCAAGCGAGTAATTTATATTTAAGGCACCCCCAGGAGCAGCTGAAATTAAATATTCAACGTGTCAATGGGAGGTTCCGTGGCAAGCTCTACTCTCAAGCCTCGTGGAGACGATTCGAGTAGTTTACTGGGTCAGGGCTGTATGTTGTGGGGATGAACTAGTGCTAGATTGCATTCATCAATTATTTCAGAGCTACATTGTCATGCTGTTGGTGGAAGGAACTATCCCACGTATTTGGATAGGATTTGTTTCTAATATTTAACATATAGTGTACGTGAACGAAGTTGTTAATTCAACAAATTCACGAAGAATT
This sequence comes from Halesus radiatus, assembly GCA_022606495.2. Lineage (NCBI taxonomy): Eukaryota > Metazoa > Arthropoda > Insecta > Trichoptera > Limnephilidae > Halesus > Halesus radiatus. The sequence continues at coordinate 2,413 of JAHDVE020000072.1, forward strand.
TGATTTTTTTGGAATAATATATTGAAGGCTATAAACTTCATTGTAATATTTTTTCATATAGAACTCCCGTGAAAAATAAGATGACTTTAAAAATATGCATTTATATAGATTAGCAAACGCCGATTCTGAATAAATAACTATTATTACATGTAATTAATTTTACGTAGAATTTATAAATTGTTATTTAAAGGAGAATAAAAAATTATCTCATCATAACACCTTCGTTATGTTGGTACCATTGCATTTGGAACATCTGACGTCACGTGCGCATTCTGTTTGAAGATTAGTATTGATTTTTTTTTACTTTTGTTTTCTATTTTAAATATTAATTTTTTTAGTTTTAGCTATTTTTAAACTTATTTTGGGTGACTTTAAGTTCCATTATTGTTGTTCAGTATAAAATTCCATCATGAATAAAATAAATTCGAGTACTCGTATTTACAAGCGAACCAATGATCAATACTATTATTATTGTTTGAGTTAAAGTTTCTAAAAGGGTACATAATGTTGTTACTTATGTTTAGTTATGGTTTATTATGAAGAGAATATAAAATTATGTACAGTAAAGCTAATTCTTGTTTTGACGTTCGGCATTCCTACCTCAAAACTGATTAAAACCGACCGGCCATAGATTTGAAGCATTTTGGCGGGCTTTGAAAAATTGAAACGTTGAAAATTATTTTAATTATGAAAACTTACTTTAGAAAAAAACGATATATATACTGATATTTAAGTATTTATTATTTTTAACGTCATTATAATTTTAAAAAAAATGGACTGGATTTCCTTATTATCATTTTTTTTAATCTTGTAGTCAATATAGAAAGATAGCAGTAAAAATATATGGGATTTAATTGAAGATGATATTAACAGTTCCCAAATATTGAGGTACGATATCGATAAAAACGACCGAAAACAATAGGGTGGCATTAACTAAATTGGTAAGATCGGGGCCCCGGAGAGACCAAGAGATTCTGAGTTCGAGTCCCAGATGCAACCGTTACCTTTTTTTTATTTTCTGTTTCATATTTCATTTGAGAGATTTGTTAATTTATTTTATTTTGGCATATATTTATGATAGCTTTACTCGGCTTCGAGCTTATAGTCAGTATACCTAATATCAGAATTAATAGAATTGCCCTAAGTATCGTTTCGATGGCTCGAAGCAAAGGTCACTTTTTTTTTAAAATACTACTTTTACGTTTGAACTCAAAAAACACTTTCCAATACTAAAGGGTTAAAAAGCTTTTGACAGATTTTTTTATGAAATCGTTGACAAGCACAACCTTTTACTTATTTGCTGTTTTACTTGAATTGAAGGCATGCCTAGGTCACCCCTCGCCCCCCTTGTTTTGGTTTCTTTGCCTCGCGTGTTAGGGCATATCTATGTATTATTGTCTCTGTGACCAATTAAATATTTAAAAATTATTTGCATTTGTAGATTTAACTAGAAATAATATTATTAAAATTTGATTTTTTAGACTACCTACGAAATACATGTAAAATGAATACCTCCTGCCCCTTTTTAAGGTAGTGACCACATAAGAGTCTCGACTACGCGGAAACAGTGGATTGATGACACTCTCGGGTTTGGGAATTGTTGTAGGGGGGTAATTAATCCACGAGTATGTAATTGAACGGTTAGTCGGATCTGCTTACTTAACAATGTGCAAGTAATCTATTTCCAACAATGTTTCAAATCAAAATAGTAGCCTCTCACCAATAGGCCACTCCAAGTATGTGAATTTAAAGTGATTAAGGACCAGCAGTAAAAACTTGATCTAAACAACATCACTTCATTGTTTTTTTTTATCTACCGCATGATATAATAGCACTGATTGCTATATTTGTAATTGTACCGAAAGGCACGGCCTTTTTCGACACTAACACAAGCGAGTTTTCCCTTGATGGGCATATCGCATACATGTACATTTTTTGGTGTATAATACAGACATTTTTGAATATGACATGTGCGTCATTTTGCATACTTTGTCTCTACTTTTGACACGTTATAGGAAGGGGGTTGGTGGGACGCGCGCGGGCTGCGATTCTGACGTTGATTTTTCTTGTCTAAAAAGACCAACATTTCCGATATTTATAAATCTTCTTCTACTATCACAGTTAGTGGAAAATATTGCTCGTGTCATGATGAAGGACTTAGCTGAACTCACGATGCCTGGGTGAGACCCAGACGCGATGCCAACTCAGATCTGTCACTTTCGCGCGTACTTAGGTGTAGATTTATTTCTTGCAATAATTTTATAAATACTTTTATTACTTGCAGATAAGCTGCACATGGTAGCTTTGCATGACTGCTCATTTTGTAATTGTAAAAATTATAGTAATATCTATTTTTAATAAAAAAGAAATTGTCAGTATGACTATATGGAATGCACGCTAATAATACGTTTGCTCACGCTAGGTACCGTACCCGTGACCTCTGGGTCAAGGCAAGGGTGGAAACGAGAAACTTTCCACTACATCACGGAGGTTTTTGAACTCAACATCGACTATTTTCATATTGAGGAATAAATGCATGTTGTTTACTTATAAGTTGTAAGTGACAAAATCCATTTCAATTCTGCAACTAATGACTTTATAAATAACCTTGAAAAAAGAATAAATAATGGAAATTTTGTAATAGGAGTTCTAGTAGACTTCCAAATATCCTTTGACACTGAGTTATGAAATATTGGTTAAAAAAAAAAGAAAAAAAAACAGGTGTCAAAAAAGGGGTCAAATACAAACAAAAAGAAAAAACTGGTCCTGCTCTTAAACTTATCAAATCGTACCTAAACAATAAAAAACAATATGTTAACATAGGAGATAAAAAAAACAGTCAACTTAATAGTATAAACTATGGTGTTCCTCAAGGTTCCATACTGGAGCCACTTTTATTCCAAATATATATGTCAATTAATTCTAAATGGTGAAATATTCTTGTACGCAGATGACACTGCAATTTTTTACTTTGACCAAAACCTGGAAATTTTATTAGAAAAATCTCAACTGGCTCTTAATATATTAAACAATTGGCTAATTAAAAACATACTAACATTTATTGTTAAAAAAACTGGTTACATTACAGATAGAAGAAAGAAACCTACGCATTTTAGATATTGAAAAATACCTGGACCTATATTACTCATTCCTTGAACAACACATAAAAAACTAAAAGAAAAAATCATCCGAATAATTTATGTATTTGATAGAATAGCTCATCTTCTACCAACACTCCTTAAGAGGGGCCTATACTTTAGCTTAATCCAGTCCCACCTAAATTATCTAATAGAAATGTGGGGAAACACACACATTATATACATGAACAAATTACAAATATTACACCACGAACATAGCATTTATAAAAACATCACGAGTACACTAACACTACACAAGACAATATTATAAATTATGCACGAATACAGTAAAGACTGAAAGTGGTAAAAGAAACATAGGCCATGAGGGTGTATATATATAATCTCCTTCCCGATAGCCCGGAAATGGAGAATCGAGTAAGAACATTTAAAAAAAAATGTTCAATCTCAAAATAAGTGAGCAAAATAACCATGTATAATAGAAATAATATGTAATATAGGAATACTAGATAGGTGATTTTTCACAAAAACGGCGCTATACAAGTCATCCAACTATTATTATTATTATTATGGTGTATAATGAAAGAATTAAAGTAGGTTAAAAATAATATGTATGTATGTAGTTAATTATTATAATAAGCATGTAGTAAAATTAAGAAAGTGAAATAATTATACATTTCTTTTAACTTAATAAAAAAATAAATAAACATTATTTTTAAATGAATTAAAAATTACTTTGGAATCACCACTTTATTAATATACACATATCTACATATCTCGAAAGCGATGCTTTCTTTATCAGGAATACTAAAAAAGTATAATGTCAAGTATGGAAAAATGATAAACATAGAACACAATAATGTAAGAACAGACAAATTATAAACACGAACACAAATTAAAGTAGTTAAGTAATTAATCAAAAATATTAAAAAAACATTGAATAACAAATTTGTATTAGAAATTAAAAAAGAAATTATTTTTTAATATTAATATTAATGTGAAAAAAAAATCAAGAGTTAGCTATTTAAAAAAAAACAGACTATTTATTGTATTTTATTTTAACACTTTTGCTGATTTCTAAAATGTCAAATTTGACTAATTTTAAACCGGTTGTATGTGTACGATTTTTTTTAATCCTTTAATTATATCAAAAGAATGATTGGTTTCCAAAATATCATTGGCAAATTCATTATAATAATTATTATTTAAATACCTTAGGTGTTCCTTAAATTTAATTCTAAAATTTCCTGAGGGTCTTTAAATTTTTATGTTATTTTGTTTGCATTCAGCGGGATTTGAACCCGCGACCACTAGTTTCAGTGCTAAGATCTTATCGATATGCCAGAAACTATTAATTGATTTCAAAGATTAATAATATAATTCTATTTAAGATCATTCTTAAACACTCGACAATAAAGCAATTTCAACCGAGAAAAATCAGCACATTTCAAATTCAGCTTAGATTACTCTTGATAAGTCTCCACTTTATCCCAGACACAATGCGTGTGTAGGAATACGTCGCTGGGAGGTGGGAGAGGAAAAGATGTCGCGATGCGGAATAATTATGTGTAAACACGATCCATCCTACCTCCCCCCCGACACCTTCAACCCCCAAAGGGGGCCTCCCACCCGCCGGTGGCGGGCCGGGGGGCGTCAGGCTTACATTCCAACCGTGTTGTTTTCAAATGAACGGATTTGTTATATTTATAAGTGATGACAGAGAAACGATTTGAACGAAATTAAAAAAAGGCTTTTTTTGGCTGTAGGTCGAAAACTGGCATGTTTGGCGGGAAATTCGGATTGGCTTGTTATTCCCGAATGTTTACGAAGAACAAAAAAACACGGATTGTGCCTGTGTTGAATGAAGTCATGAAAAGTTAAATAATTGCGCAATGGAATTCAGCACTTCCCTTGATCACAATAATATTACAGACATGTATTCATTGGTAGGACCATGAAAGTGACACATACCGTAAGATGTTTAAATATCGTAATTTGTGAGGAATAATTAAATCAAATTTCATTACTCACGTTTGAAAAAAGTTAATTTTTTAATCTAATTACTTTTTTTTTGCGGTAACTCCACACGCGATGCACTGAGGGAAATAATTTGCCTCAAGGCGTATGTCATCTTTAGGGATTCTATGTGGGGGGTTTTTTATAGAAAGGGGAGTGAACCTGGGCCTTTAAGAGACCCATATTGTAGGAGGGAAGAAACAATGATGCCGGCAAATCATTCCACAGCCGAGCTGTTGAACACAAGAACGAGTCATAGAAGCGACAGTCTCTCATGTATCAAATGTCAACCGTGTACAAATGTTAAGCGCGCGTTTGGCGTGTTTCCCAACTATACACCGGCGCCAAGTGATCAAACCAAGTAAGAGTTTTCCCATCTGACGCCTTTGCTCCAAAAATTGCAACCCGTTCGTTAAGATAGGTTAATCTATCAAACGGACCGCCCGTTTCTGCGTAGAGTTAAGGGTTTTTATTTTGATATTTTCGGGCTCTCGACCAGAGGTGGCTGCCAAATTCTATAGTGGGGGCACTTGCGATTTGTGCTGGGTCAGCAGTTGTGTACTATTGAAGTATCTGGGGGCTCTGTACAATACGCTCAGCTTCTGAGAGGCTAACTTTACTCTGGCTTCGATGGAGTCCCCATACCTGAGCTGGTTACTTAAGGTTACACCGAACATATCGATGGAGGGCTTGTTGGGAAGATTGCTTCCATTAAATGAGACAAGATTGTTATTTCGATCCCTTTTAGACGTAATCAGACATGATTGGGTCTTCGTAAGATAGTTTTATCAACGGTTTGGCCCGAGATAGAGAGACTTTTTGCTTATTTAAAAATATAGAATGGCGCAGGCAGACATTTTAATGCTACCTAACAAACGATATGACTGAAATAGTTACATTAACCTAGAAGTTTCACGATCCCAGAGTTCACCGTTTGGCTTTTGTTTACTTTCTTTGTCATCGTAAGTGCTTCGTCATTTTTTTGCCAGTTGTGATATTGTTCAATGGACCTTATTATAATGTGTTTATGGCGTTTAATGATCATTGAGAAATAAATCAAAACAACACTGTTATTTTCATTGGTAACATCCCTCTTAAATGTATGTAAGTGGCTAGACGACGTAAAACCGTAAGTAGGGGCACCATGCAAGAATGGTGTATCGTATTATGTTGTCAACTCTATAATATACTGGATTTATGGCGCGTGATTAACAGTTGCATTTTTTAAGGAATATGTGTGGGTTTTATATGAACATCCACATTCAATGTCAAAAAGGACAAACAATTCACATTCGCAAACTGCAAAACGTATAACCTTTTTTGGGGGAAAGGATGCAAAAAAAATCGTTTTAGATTGTAATTCAATGGTTACAAAATTTTTCTCAAGGTTTAATAAATATTCTTCTTCTTTGTCCATCATTTCATATGGAATGTCGGAGTATGTTTCAATTTATTTTTCAATATTGGGGATTTTCAACATATGACATCTTTTTCCTGACATTTTGTTTTGAAGAGTCTATTTAATGATGTACATTTGTAAAATAATTTTAATAATTCCATACCCGATAATTCACTTTTTGATTTAAACAATAACCCCACCCTACAACATTTAATTACTTCTGTACTTTAATTAATGTATTAATTGTTTTGTGTTTAATTCGTAATCATTAAAAAATGGAGTTAAATTTAATGTAAATCATTTTTTGTAATTTTATTATTAACTTCTGCAAGTATTTAAATTTTCTATTATTGTGACAGCTGTTTCGGCGTAATGTGGTTAGGCCACTTTGCGACGACTGACTTATTTGATTTTATTTGCTTCAACCCAATTTTAATTTGAACGGTGTTTAAATTGATTTATTACATGTAAAACCGATTTAGTTAGAAAATAATTAAAAAATCCTTGTTCCGTGAAGTTTTTACATCTATAATGTGTTTTTAGGTATTAAATGACAATATTTTCTAAATTGCATTATAATGGTGTGAATGCTATTGACTTATTTAATTGTGTTAGATTGTTTGGGTCGTGTGAACATACTGAGAAGTGGGGAATACATAATTTTCCTTACTGTATTAATTAATGTTATATTAAGATAATTCGTCGTTTAATAATTTCTAATTGTTCAAGTAAATTTAATTCCCTTTCTTTCTATATGTAAGTGTTTAGGCTCGTCGTTGTGAAGCGAGAGGTGATTATTAACTGTGAAATTTTGTGCGAATTTTGAAAAATTGCTTTTATTAATATATCATCATACATGTTCTTTGAATCTGGTTGAGAAAGCCCTTCCCGTCTGCCATATATATGTAGCGCTACAGTCGGTGTAGTCAAATTTTAATTCATATGTACCACCATAATTTTTCAGAGTGGAAGATACTTTCAGTATCGCCCTGGTGAAAGACCACCATTCAGAATTGAAACGTTGCTTGAAATGGCTTTTAGCCGTGTTTGGTGACCAGATCTGAATAGCCAGGTATTTCCCCACGTTCCTCTTCCCCTTCTCCTTCCCCTCCCCACTACCTTCAGCCTCACAACATCCACAATTGGGGATGCTATAGTCTCACTGGCTTCAGACGGTTGGGAGCAGTTGGGACTCTTGTGGGGTATTCATATAAAAAAAAAAATTACCATACGATTTCTACTATTTGAGTTGTTTAGGGTTGTTTCTAAATTATTATTCGTTCTAAAATCTATATTTAATCCGCGTTTTTTCATTTCTTTTGCAATTTTTTACAGATATTAGACCAATAAATTTCAGACATTCAAATTTTACTTTTTTTATTACCGCCGGATATATTAAATTCATTTTACTTTATTGTATAATTTAAGTTAGTTAATGATACAAATGTGTTGATACTGGTAGCGAATTATTGAAATTAAGTAGCAATGCATAATTTAAAATAAACTCTTGAAAAAAAAAAGGTTTTCAGCCAGTAAATATCTAAATATTGTCGCTTACATAATACATGACAGTATTATTATTACTGATCAATGTTTGGCTTTTCTATTTAGAGACGGTAAAATGCGAACAAATGCTGATCAATAGATATGTACAATTTTAAATAAAACCTTCATATGTAATTCATTATAACTCTACTCTAAACTACAAAAAATGCACATAAAAAAAGAGTATTTTTAAAATTTACTTTATGGATTCTTTTATAATCCTTTATCTATCTAGGGCTTATAACACTATCATAGGAATTGTATAATACACTTCATCTTTCTATCCAACTACTACTGCGGCGCTTTGGCTTTATTACTATCACCACATCTCGTGGTTTGATTAACTTGACCGAATTTATGTTACATTATTTGTGCTCTTTGGGAAAAGATCTTAAGGCCATCCACTTGCTAAAATTCCAACGAAATCACGACAAAAAAAAAATTTTAATTATAAAAATAAGGATTAATTTCCTTTTTAATTTATTTTTAGTTTCTCCCTTCCACTTTTTTTCTTTCTTTCTTTCTTTTCTTTTGTTTTATTATTTCATTATTTTACAAATGATTCTACGCGCTCCTTATGCGGGTGGTGACAAGGTCGAAATTCCCGCTTAATATCGATCGCATGTTTTGATTTACACAAAAAAACTTCACCATAATGCGAGTTTTATTTTTATTTGTAAAGCTCATGCATAAATATTAAAATGTTTTACAGTAATATTCTAAAAAACTTAATTTTTCAGAGTGAACAATACAACAATATCAGAAAAGGGGTTCGAAGGAAGAGATTTTACGCTTTAAACATTTTTTAGGTCTGATTCTTTATTTTTTTCTAGGCTTATAAAAAGACTCACGGAGGTGTGTTCTACTGGCAGTACTTAATTAAATGATCTATGATATTTCTAGTCCATCAAATTCTCAAGCCGAAAACACACGATTTTGAATTACTTCCCATTGCATCGCCTTAACTGGATTAAAAACCCTAACCAAGGAATGAAAAAAGGATAAGCTTTTGGTCATAAGGAATTAACTAAAGTGGCTTTTTGAACTTACTGAATAAAATGTATTTAATATATAATTAACTATTAGCTGCATCCTCTTCGGGCTGCATCCGTGAGTTTCGTTTTCGGCTCACAAAACTGAGTGATACGTAACTAAATCTTATCAATATTACTCAATAATATTATCTATTTTTTTAGTACTCAATTTTAAACACATTTTTTTCCTCATAGCACCAACCAGTACCTTTCAAACACATATACATAATCTCTTTAGACTTAAATATTATATATTATATTACCAGACAGTTTAAATGTTATCTTTTTCCCTTCTATTTTTTTATATAATGGCACTTAATATGAACTAAACTTGTCAATTTCACTTTTCTATAATGGGATTTATTCTTAGTTGGGCAGTCAAAGTTTTCTTAAATCTTGGACTTACATAGTGTGTGTTTCTAATAAATAAATACTATTATTATTTAATGAAAACAGAAATTTTGATAGAGCCTTACAATACCATGGTGTAAAATACAAAGTTTTATGTAATTACAAAAAAATTATATTAAGTTTATATAATGTTAAGAGCCTCATTCGTGCATCACCACTGCAGTGGCAAGTGATAGAATTCACCAGTTTCTTTTACTAGCAATTCAATAAAAATAAGTAGCTGTAAACTGGAAATATTCAATCTGTTTCTATCAATTCATTGAACTCGAGCTTCATTCACTCTATTAATGGTAATAATTAAGTTGGTACGTTGTTCATCTCTCCAAAAGATAGGAACAATAAAAAGCTCTGTCCGCTTCAAAGGACAAACTTTTAATATATGCAGAGCCTTCAAAGCCCTCGGGGGGCGGAAAAATCACGGAGCGATTTGTTCCACGGCCGATCTAATACTATGATTTCGAATAGATTGAACTCCACTCTTTTCAATCAGTTTTTTTTCCCGGGGACACTCTTCCGTTTTGAGAGATTTGTTGTTAAATGTTTTCAGAGGTTTGCGACTGTTCCAATGCATAATGTTATGCAAAGTAATTTCGCACCGATTGGTTTGAAATAACACGTTTTTTATTATGTTTTATAATTAATTTGAAACATACATAATTAAACAAATATCGTTACAGTAAAACATAAATTAAAAATTACACATCGGAAAATAAAGCATATTAGGTGTCAATATTGATGTTTTTTTGAAAGGGATTTAAAAATAAATAAGGTTTGTGTACGACTAAGATCAACTGTTAGTAGATTATTTCAAATAAAATTCTTTGTTCTAACCTGTACACTTCGAATAATTTATTTATCATTAGCGAAATCAGTTATGAGGTATGGAATTGTAGCCGGGGGCCTTTCCTGAAAAACAAAAATTATAACATTATTTCTAATTTTGAAACTGTCAATTCATGGTGTAATTCCATATTAAAAATATTATTTTTTTATTAAAAAACCTTTGAAACTTTTTTCCATTTATTTATTTTCGACCGAATCAGTTTCATCCTATCACGGGCATCGTCAGACTGGCACAATTAAAATTATATATAGCATCGATGTCAGAAGTGAGTTCCCCTGCTTTCTAATATTGCTTTTATTTATGACTTCAAATTTGTTTTATTCCTGACGGTACTGTTTACTATTATGTTTTTAAAATTTACATAAAGTCATTCGTGTCAGCTTTTATTTGAACAGATGGTTCTTTTTGTTTTTTTCCCCCTTTGATTTCCTTCTTGTTTGCTAAAATTAATTTTATAACAGTTTTTGTAATATGGTTACAGGGAAAACATCAGCATCTGAAAAGACAACGAGTGTTTTGTGTACTTAGTTTTTAAGTGTGGGATGTGGTATATTTGATTTGAGCGTGTCTTTCGTGCTGGAAATAAAATTTTAAATAAATAATTGATGGACTGAGAGGACTTCATATTGTATTGCGGATAGTTATAGTTTTCTAAATCGTGCTTCCAAATAGATATGTTTTCTCAATCCAATCAGAATTGGAGCAGTATTCTCTATCCTTATCTTAATAGGAACCGATCGCAGCTATTAAGATACACATGCGATACAAATAAGAGTAATAAGCTATAAGAATGACCCCACTAGCAATACTGATATGTACCATCCAATCGGCTTTTTGTATTTACGTTATCATTAAAGATATTAGGACAATTACTTGATTGAAGTGGTTTCAATAAGGGCATATTTTTCAATATTAGTTTGAAGATTAGTTTATTTAATTTTTTATCTGAAATGTCAACAAGGATTTTGTAGCTTTATGTAATAAATATTGTGAGCATACAACAAAAATTGGACAAGTCAAAGTTTTTGTTATTTGGCAGATTGAACTTGAGGTTTTTGCACGGATTGGTAGGCCCATAGCTTCGCAAGTCGGGAATTTTATTTATTTATATAATGTGTAAATAAATATCCTGACTTGCGAAGCTGTGAGTTTGTGTCTAGGCAATGGACTTCAATTTTAGTTTGCCAATTAACAGACCGTTATATGCTCACGATATTTTATTTCATTTATAAAATACATGGATGGAAGAGAGTTATCCATCAAAGAGGTTTCAGGGCCTGTAATCTTTTGGGATGCTGGTTTGAGGGTATATTTAAGAGAACCTGAGCATTGAAAAGACCGATTTTGTAACTAGGTGGAGATACAAGGGCTGGTTCTACAGATAACCTGCTTAGTACAAAAAAAAATCGTAAAAACGGCACGTTTTCGCGTGCTAAATGTCAACCGCGCATAAATATTGAGCGAGCTTTTGCTGCGTTTTATACGAAACAAAGTCTGAATGGAAATTAAATAACTTTTTTTTTAAATTCTACTGCTTCTATTAATTTCTTCAAAAGATTATTATTCACTTCGTGCAATCATTATCAAAAAATGAATTAAAATTACTTTGTATTCACCACCTTATTAATAAACACATATCAACATGTTTCGAAAGCGATGCTTTCTTCGTCATGAATATATAGAACACTACAAAATAATAATGTAAGAATAGACATATTATAAACATAAACAAAAATTGATTAAAGTAGGTAAATAATTAATGAAAAATAATTGTAAAACATTGAGTAACAAATTTATATTAGAAATTAAAAAGAAATTCGTGTTATTATTAATGAAAATAAATTCAAAGAGAGAGCTTTAAAAACATTTTTTGAACATTAATTATACTTAATTCACTATTAACGCTTTTTCTGATTTATAAAATTTCAATGTTTTCTAATTGTAAACCGGTTGTATTTATATGTAAAAAATTTATACCTTTATTTATATCAACTACTGGTTCTGTTTTGAGGAAAATTGGTTTCTTCAGTGTAATTACCTGTTAGTTTCCTTTATAAAGTTTGCCCCTATGGGAAACATTAAACACGAACTGGCCTTTTACTAATAGTAATTTAGAATTTACGAATGATAAATTATTGTGTAAAATTGCTTTATATATTACCTTCGACCATAAAATTGCCAATTTTATTAATACTTTCAAATCCAACAACCTCTTCAATACCCTATAACAAAAACGCAATCATCTAATGAACGCCCGCGGCCCGGCCGACCCACCCCAGCCAGCTTCTGGCTACCCTTTGTCAAGACATCAACCTCAATAAAGCACCGACAGCCCAAAGCGAAGACAGAAATGACCGAAAAGCTTGATAAACCGGGTAACTTGATGCTGGCTCACTGTCGACTGCCAGCTTCTCAGTGCAGCCGCGTTACACGAAATGAATTAGTTAAGTACTCAGCAACTTTTTAAAAAGCGTGTTAAATCAATATTACTGAGACTAATTGATAGATACTATGATTACTATTAGACTATAATACCAACCGCACACCAGACATTAAGTTTGGTGAGCGAGCTTTCAGCGGGTCAGGCCCTAAAGCCTGGAATAAACTGCCATACAATCTAAGATTGATTAAAGACTCGACAGAATTCAGACCAAAACTCAAAACCCATCTCTTAGGAAAGCCATGTCCATGAATGGTTCAGTTGCATACCTAATTAACATAGGGAAGCTAGCCGTTAGTACCTACCTAAATTTATTAACCGGTCAGTAGCTGAGTTGATATCGCGTTTGGGTCTCACCCAGGCGTCGTGAGTTCAATTCCTAGGCTGGCTAAGTCCTCCATTACGACGCAAGCGACATCTTCCGCTTACTGTGATGGTAGTAGGATATTTTAAAATATTGTCAGGTTATTCGTAACCAGGGAATATTTGTCATACTTAAAAAAAAAGAAGAAAAATTTTAAGTTTTCATAGTCGGCGACATTGTAAATAACTAAAAATATTTGTAACTGCTAACTAACTAACCATCACGCCGTTTCCCCGCACGGGTAGGCAGAGAGGAAGGACCGCCAAACAACTTGATATTGGCGTACACTTCTTGCTTCATTCACATTCATACATCGTCTCATACATTCTCTTCTATTATTACGACTTCTGACATGGCCCGACTCAAGTATTTGATTCACTTGATCGTGCCATGTCTTCCTCGGGCGTCCCCGGCTTCTTTTTCCATTCACATTCGCGTCATACATTCTTCTTACACTCCTTTCTTCGTTCATTCGCTCCACATGCCCAAACCATCTAAGTCTTTCTTAATCTTGCTCACTACGCTTACATCAGCCTTGCATTCTTTACGAATTTCAATATTTTTCACACGATCATACATGGTTTTACCACACATTCGTCTCAGAGATCTCATTTCTACGGCATTCAGTTTACTTTCATCCTTCTTCTGCCAATTCCATGCCTCACTGCCATACATCAGGGTTGGTATCAGCACTCCGTTGTGGACTGCTAGCTTCGCTTCTTTGGATATTTGTAACTGTAAATAATTATAAAATAATGTTTGAATTAAATACCTACTATTCTTTGGTCAAACACCTTCTTATAAATATAATATCAATGAATAATAGCATATAAATAGTAACTGCAATATCATACAATGTGCAGTGTTTTGTAATATATGTGTCCTGTTCGTGCAAAATCATATCTTCTCAAGCGAAAACTTTGTAATTTACCGTTTTAATCTGGAGTGACCTACCAGGTAAGCATGATTCTTTATCTGTTTGTACATAATAAGATAAACTCTGGCAAGCAGTATTTGTACAGCGCCCTCGGTATGATTTTTCACAGAAACCCTCAAATTAAAAAATATTATTCGACGTAATATTCAATTATTTAAAAATGTTGACTTCCAAAATATTTAATTAAATAAATATAGGAAAACGTGTCGCTTGAAACAACTAAATTAACGATAATATCAATTACAATATTAGTAAACAAAACATTTGAATTACAGATTACTGAATAAATTTAAACATGAAAGAATATATTTGATTCTTAAAGAAGTTGGTCCAATTATTATATTAACTACTGTAAAATACAATTTCAGAGAAGCCTATTCAATTTTGAATCTATCTCTGTCTCTAAGCATATGCAAAAGCATTTTTATTTTATTTTATATTTAATTTTATCTGTATAATAAAACTTGCAAAACATAACATATGTATATAACCTAACTTCTATACGCCTAAATAATATCATCAAATTTAACTTCCATGTCCGTATTAATTTTTTTGGGTTTAATATGTAGAACTCCATAAAATTTTTTTTTAAATTTAATTTAAATCAAATTTAATAATGTTATTACGAAGTTCTGCAAGTAGTTTTAGTTTTTATTATTGTGACAGCTATTTCGGTGTTCAATTCCATTTTAGAAACTGCGGTTAATCCACATTGTGACGACATATTTATATGATTTTATTTACTCACACCCAATTCTAATTTGGACAGGTTTAAAATAATGATTTATTATCGGCAAAACCGATTTAGTTAAAAAATAATTAAAATTCTCTATTCTGTGAGTTTTTTACATTTATAATGTGTTTCCCCTTATTTAAATTATAATGTTTTCTTAATTGAATTGTGTTATTTTGTCTTGATAATGTGAACATACTGAGAAGGGATGAATAAATAATTTGCCTTACTTTCTTAATTAATGTTATATTAGGATCATTTGCTCGTTTATTAATTTATAATTGTTCAAGTAAATTTAATCTAAACCATTTATTTTCATATGTAAGGATTTACATCCATATTTCGTTATATAACGTATGTACTTCTTACATCTTTTTAGAAACAGGAATTTTCCCAGTGAGACAAATATCGAATAATTCTTTATAATTATGTTCCATCAAGGTTAATAAAAAAGATAAAGAGCATTAAAATAAAATTTTAATTATGTTATATATAGATATCATCAAAATTATATTTTGAGGTAAGTACATTAGGTGTCAAAAAACGAGTGATTAAATCCGTAATTATCGATAAAAATTACGTTAATTGTGTCTGAATAAAATATTGTAATTTTCTGTGGTACGTATTTAACATTAGAACCATAATTTCTAAAATAAACGCAGAATCTCTAAAAATATTTTCGAGCGCAATACATAGAACAAGAACCTGAAAACCACCGTAGCGAAACGCAAAGCATTACTCGGGCAAGCCCTATTTGCATAGCGGTGCATGCGATTCCGTACTTGGATACACTATTCAAACTCAGCAGGCGGCGGACATAGGATAATAAACCTTATAAATATGGTGTAATTTGCCGGGATACCAGCTACGAGCTACCATCTACACGCTGCACACTGCCGCTGCCACACTGCACACGCCGGCAGTCATAGCGCGCAGGGCCTACGGTGGCCAGTGGCGTAACCGGCCAGCTACGAAACTACGAAATTACGAAATAAATTTAATATTGTTGTACGGTGGAACAGATGAAATGAGAACTTATTTTTAAACATTTATTTTTCCTATATTAGTCCTATTGAACTGGTTAAAAATAATTGTATTTTTTTTTATTTCGATTAAATAAAAGCAGTGGAAACGTGCATGCGAAGCAAACATACTGTATTTATATTGTTTTTGAACATAAATTATATTATGAAAAGTTTATACTGAAAGCCTTATTGTTTTCATTGAGAAAAAAACATCATTAAAAAGTGATGTAAACAAAGTTATAAGGTAAATTAAATAATTAAAGTTATTAGGTTTTAAATACAAAGTATATTTATGCATTTGTTTGAATCATAATGAAGATGGCATAGAAATATGGCGCCAAGAACACTTATTTCAATTTTGTTGTGGATTATCAATATTCTTCTAATACTCAAATCTCGGTCGTTTTTGATATTTTTTTTTGCTTATGCGAATTTATAATAAGTGTTACTCATAATTTGAGAAATAAAAATAACCTAAAAATTTAATGAAAACATTGTCTTTATCGTTTTAAATATTACACTGACTTCTTACACAATTCTACGGGATATTTATTTAGTACAGTACCATTTTAGTGTAATTTCACATGAAATGCAAAATCAAAATTGATTAAAAACAATACATCCTCAACAAAGAAAACACCGAATGTCTTAATAAAACACACCTCACACGGGCAAAGACACTTTTATTACTATGCAATCAAACTGTATAATTGCATGTCACACAACCCTAAAATAACTATTACTAAAAATACAATATCACAGTATTGATCAAAAATCAAGGTTTTAATTTATAAAAACATAACCACATAAAACATAAAACGAACCAAACATAATTCAATCCCCTCCATTTCTCTCCACTTAATATTATTTACTTTTATCAAAACTTACACCATAGTATCTATTATATTGTACTATTTACAGACTTCTTCTATATAATATTATCAAATATTAAACTGACAAACAGTCATCGATGTGTCACATTTTACACGTGTACTCGTATATGTACATAGAAAACATACTATATGATTTTTAATTTACAGTATCGCCTTCTGAAATCTACCATGTACTCGACATTATAAAAAACACTATTAAAAACACCGTTATAATACTTTTAAAATATTTTATAATGGTGCTGAACAATATGTTTAAAACGTAGATTAGTTTCTAGCAGTTAGTTTTGTTTCTATGGAAGCAGACCAACAGCTTATAGATCACAAACGTACTCGTAGATGTCAGCAATAGTATTGATTATAAATATATTGAACCCCTCTCCGACAGATACAAGCGGAATTTATGTTATAAAAGGGATTGAAATAATTTTCCTCCCTCCTTTTTAGTACTAACTACCCAGCAACAATAACTTAGATCTCTGTCTGTCGGGGCGGGTATTTTTGGATATAGATTTAGTCGGTGGAAATTTATTGTTAACAATGTGCCAAGATCGAGGTTTTTGGCGGTCCGTCCTCTCTGCCTACCCCTGCGATGAAACGGCGTGATGGTTAGTTAGTTAGTTAGTTAACGTGTAAATAAATAACGATATTTCAAAAAAGTCAATACACTTGTTTTTTAATGGAGCCTTCCCTTTTTAAGTCTCCGTATAATAAAAAGTACAGAATACTAAGTATTCAAATCAGAAAGTATATACTTGTATATATTATATATATAAACAAACTTAGCCCTATTAGAAATAGTCCAAAGAAGACTAATTAAAATAATAAAAAAATAAAAACAATCTGATTTTTCAACCCGTGAGTTAGTTATTCAACGAATTTAAAGTCTTACATTTAAATATAATACAGCAAAAAAATTGTTACTTCAAATCCATAAAGAAAACCTAAAATTAGAGTCATTGAGAACCAGGCCGAGAACCACAGGACAAATAATAATCCTCAAAATTAATACAACTACAGCTCAACACCATCTCACATACTCAGCCATTAAATGTTTTAACGAACTTTCTAAAAGAAAGATAAGCAGAAAAATTATCAAGTTTTTTAAGAAATAACTTAAAATACATTTTACAAGAAACTAATTTTAGGTGTATGTTAGAAGTTCACTTGAAAAAAATGTATGCATTATAAACACATGTTTTATTTCTAAAAATTTCCTTTTAATTCAGTTTTTTTTAAAATTAGTGTACAGGCACCAGACTATCATGTTCATGGTAATTTTCTTGAAATTAATTATATGTGTAACAAATAATAATAGTACTCCCTCTCAAAACACGAGAATTTCTCAATTAGGGAGGGGAGGTAGTAATTTAAAAAAAAGAAAAGAAACTAAAACGGTTATATAAATAAAATAAAAACATTTTTAGTACTTATATACCTATTATTATTACCATGTATATAATGTTGTTAGTTATATATAATTAACAAGATGGAAATAAAAAATAATAAAATGAAATATAAAAAAAAAGAAAATTACTACTAATACCAGTAAAAACCTTTGTAAAATATCTTACAAATGTATAATAGTAAAGAAAAGCTTATTGGATGTTATAAATAAACGAAAACTGGTATTTACATTTTACATATTCTCCAAAAATACAAACAAAAGGAAGAGATTTACAACAGTTATTACGACATTTATTTTCCACAAACCACTTCCTACCACAACTCCGCATTACACATTATAGTACAAGTTGAAACGTTCAAATACTCTACCACGGAGCCAAAGTTCACTGACCATAAGTTAAAAGAATTTTCTTTTTATTTTGTAAATTACATTTCAATAAGTAGGCTTTGGCGTGTTGATCTCAACACTCGTTTTGCTCCAAGTTCCTAAACAATCATTGCTCACTTCGGCTCCGTCATATAATTTGCCCTGTCGCGTATTACGTATATTAAAGGGAGCGTATATTATTCCATTCAGACGTACCATTAACATTTCACACGAAGTGGGGCGGGAAAGAAATATTATTTGTGTGCACCTTTATCAGCATTCTAAAGGTCATGGTACTAGACTAATAACTTCTAAATCGTGTTTCACCGTTAGATTCTTCAAAACCACAATTTAAGAATATGCATGCAGCAGGGGGGTGCATTTCTTTTTTCCGAAAATCACGACATTCCCAAAACGAATGTTTTATACTTGTTTTTCTCTAAATCTAATCTAGCGTGGGTTACTAATGGTGAAACTCGCGTGAAACTATGGTACGACAATTAATTATATTTAAGATTTAACGCTAGAAATATCAAATTCAGCTCCGCCACTCTGGTATTAAAATATTTCATATTAATAATCTCTCATTTATATTCGTACCTACCTTATAGTAAACGGTTCAGACATATTAAGGAACTCCAGTGAAAAACATATTCGCTTTAAAAATATATTTTCGTATAAATAAAAATACCTAAATCATTATTTAAAAGTAAAAAAAAATTCATCTCATAAAATCACCTTGTTATATTGGTACACTTGCATTTGGAAAATTTGATATCATATGCGCATTCTGTTTTAGGATTAGTATGTACAATTTTTATTTTTCGATTTTCTTTTTCTTTTTTTTTATTTTAAAAATGTTTTTTTTTTAAGTTAAAGCTAACTTTAAACTTAATTTGTGACTTTAAGCTCCATAATTGTTGTTAAATATAAAAAAAAATATTTTTGATTAAAGAAATTAGAGTATTCATGAGCAAATCAATTATCAATACGGATATTATGATAATGTTAATGCTCAGTACTATTATTATTCTTAGAGATATGCTTTTTAAAAAGGTACATCATTTTATTACATATGTTTAGTTATGGTTTACTATGAATAGAATATAAAATGATGTACGATAAAACTCATCCTTGTTTTGACATTCGACATTCTAACCTCAAATCTGATCAAAACCGACCGGACATAGATTTGTAGCGTTTTGGCGGACTTTGAAAATTTTTAATTTTGAACATTATTTTAACTACTAAAACTATTGGACTGGAGTTCCTTATTGTTTTCGAATATCTGATAAATTAACATTGCTACTGTCCAAAAGAATATTAGTTATATACTATTAGTTGAATACTTTCAAGACTTTCGCCGTAAGCATAAAAATATATTTCTACGTGATCTCCAAGATGTCCAAATGGCCCAAATTCGCACAATCTCCTCGGAGCGCGTTTTTCAACCGTGATTTATTACTTTATTTATTTTATGAAAAGTGTTTAGTTTAAAGGGCGCTATTAGGCTCGGTACGTGCCCGACAGCCCCCCATTAGCGCGTTATCGCAGACATTTCAATCTGGGACGTGTGCGCGCAGTGCCGAGCACCCGGCCCTGCCTCCATTGCTCACTGCTCAGAACTCACTGTTCACTGCTCACCTTACCCCGCCGTATGATAAACTCAAACTCGCACAATCCGAATTCAGAGGACTTCTCTCACATTTAAGTTCATTTAAAAAGTCCCAAAATGAAAAACGTATTTAAGATTTTTTATATATACTATAGCAGACGTGTATTCATTCCACATTTTAAAGATGGTGATGCCACTGAGATGAAACGATTACTCAGCTTGATAAGGAGTCTCATCACTGTGCACATGCGAAATTCGCATTAGTTTTCATATTTTTATAGGTTTCTGTCCATTCCTAAGATGACACATCTTTGTTAAATTCATATCACTATTCACATAAGAGGTTCGAATTAATTTAAACGAGTAATTTATTTCCAATTTTTTTATGGGTTCCTACATATTCGTAAGATGATACATTCCTGATAGAGGATCTTATTACTGTAAAAGTGCAAAATTTGCATTAATTAAATCAAGTATTATAGTTTTGTTTTTATATCTTTATGAGATCTCTTATTACTATACAAATGTGATATTTACAATTTGTTTTAATCGATTCATTAATTACCCCTATATATGGAACAGATGTAGAATTTTTTTTAAATATATGGAGAAACAACTGTTACAGAGATTTAGTTATCTACCAAGAACCGAACAAGTGTTTTACATCTATTGCCTTCGCCTTCCCTGAAACCCTCTACATCTGCTCCCTCGCCAAGCCTCTGGACTACCTATTCACGGGTAGCCGGCCCTGCTTGGCCCCACCAGAGCCAGGATCAGGCAGAGAACAACCTTATCCAGTTTTCCCACTTTTAGCAGTGGGTGCGAGAGACCAGAAGAGTAGCAACCCCAGGAGTATGTATGTGTAAATAATAATAATTACTCAAAAACCACTTTAATATAATACGTCAAAATCAATCGTTATGGTTTTCAAATGTAACAACGAAATCATGCCGACACCCTCAGTATGGCTAGATGGAAGGAAAATTGATGTTGTTTGCAGCGTCAAATACTTATTATCATAGACGACCTGAAGGACATTGAGGATATAGAGAGACAAAGAAGAGTGATATCCGTTAGAGCAGGTGTGCTGTCAAGGAGTTTTCATCTTTGCAGCGCAAACGTCAAAAGAAATACTGTTCAACACATTATACACATCTTTATATACGTCAGAATTATGGGTACATTACACTGCATCCCAATGGCAAAATATAAAAGTCACCCACAATAATGTATATCGCAAACTATTCCGTCTACCAAGATATTGCTGCGATACAGAAATGTTCCTGGAAGAACAAGTGCACTCATTCAGGGCACTTCTCCGCCACCGCATGGAAAGCCTATGGTGCAGAATACGCCCATCCAAGAATACCATCATTACTGCCATAGCTGCATGGATGTAGTCTCCCTTGATGGCTCTTTGGAGACGGGAGACCGTCAAATATCCGCCATAAACTTAATTTTTTTTTCACTCTTAGTGAATGAACTTATCTTGCATATTTTACTAAGTAATCTATTTATAGTATAATGAACAAAGACAGAAAAATGAAAGGAATTAATAAAATAATGGTAACAGCAAGATAAATAAATAAAACAAAATATTTAAAAAAAAAAATTTCAACTTATTTAACATATTCAGAAGATAGATTTTTTTTAATTACTGGAATCGAAGGAATTAAATAATTCATTAGATTAAAAATATGAAAACAAATTGTAATGTCTCAAAATATAAATAACTTACTATTATTAATATGTGTACCTCACGTATACTTCGACCTCTACCATATAGCTTTTGAGAGTGAAAGTAGTTGGTGAGACCCTACCAATAATCGATCAGCCCGATTCGCAAAAGCGCCTTTGAACTCTTAAACACCCGTCCCCACAAACACATTCATAATATTGTTGAACCGTTGAAAACACACAAAGTATCTTACTTATCCTTCAGTGTTCCACACCTAATACTAATGAGATTTTTTTTGAGGCAATATTATATTTAATACTAACAAGTCATCATTTCGTCGCCCACAACACAAACAAGCGTGCACCATTCAGCAAAGTTATCAATGCACATGAACGAACCGCTCGTACGGTGATCTTCTCTTGTATGTGACGCATGTTTGGGAGCGGTGCCTGGAACGTCACAGTGAGACTCAAACGGTTGCACTTGAGAGCAATGAGTATCTACTACCCTGCAGAAAATGTGTGCATTTAGAAGGGTTAATGTCATGTTTCGCTAACTGTGTAAATTTTACCAACATTCGAGGCCTGCACAAAAATTTAAATTCTGTCCATCATCACCTTCAGTCCCAACGCCCAAACCTTTTATTCCTCTCCGAAACGCAGATAGCTGAGCCTCCAAACGCCTCCTATCTGGACTGCCCGGGCTTCACCCTCGTAGGCAAGTTCAGACCAAAAGGAGGTGTTTGTTTGTATAGCCGAGCTGACGTCAACTGTGTGCGACTGTTGAGTCTGGAAAATTCCAGATTTGACGTAATGTGGGTGCGCGTCAGTCTTGCCAGTACGGTAAGATTTTATGCGTGTTTGTACCGCTCACCAAACCTCAGCGAATCAGACTCATCCGAGCTATTTAAACATTTGAGCGAAACTATTGATGACCTCTTACCCCGCTACCCTTCGGCCGAGTTTGTTGTTCTGGGGGACTTCAATGTTCATAATGAACCGTGGTTGAAGTTCTCATGTTCAACAAACTCGGCTGGCCGACAGGCGGAATTCTTTGCCCTTTGCCATGGGTTGGAGCAACTAGTTCAGGAGCCTACGAGGGTTCCTGATGTCCAGACTCACCGCTCCAATCTGTTAGACCTATTTTTAACCACCGAGCCACGTGGTTATGGGATTGATGTCGCAGCGCCTTTAGGATCGTCCGACCATTGCCTGGTGACGACATCAATCCCTATTAACTTCAGACCCCCAATTGAGAGGCTGAAGAGAAAAATGTGGCACTATAGGTCAGCAGATTGGTTCGGTCTGCAGGCGCATTTTAATGCTTTCCCATGGTCAGCTGTCTGTTTTCAGACTTCGAATCCGTCCAGATGTGCCCAGGAAATTAGTGAAGTCATCACATCTGCGATGGATGGCTTCATTCAATCAACCATTAAAGAAACTGGCGTAGGTTCAAAGCCGTGGTTCAGTCGACAATGCTCCGAAGCAGTTCGACGAAAAAACGCGGCTTACCGAGCCTACAACACATCTCGAACGTCAGAAAACAGATCAGCATATAACAAATTGGCAAAGGACAGTAAGAGAATCATCAATAGGTCAAAATTTGAGCACGACCTACAGATCAGTAAAAAGCTAGTTGCCTGCCCGCATGGCAGCAGGGCGTTCTGGTCGCTAGCGGGCTCCATAGGTCGCAATTTCTGCAAATCCAGTCTGCCGCCTCTTACCAGACCTGACGGTTCAGTAGCAAACACTGCTACCGAAAAGGCCAACCTTTTAGGGAAAATGTTTGCAGAAAACTCGGCCCTCGACGACCGGGGTGCCATCCCGCCGTCGGTTCCTCACTGCGGCTTCTATATGAAAAAGCTGAGGATACGGCATCGGATGTACTCCTTGTCTTACGGGGGCTCGATGTTAATAAAGCTAGTGGGCCTGACGGAATACCTGCCCTGGTATTGCAGAGGTGTGCTGCAGAAATCGCTCCAGTTTTAACAAAGCTCTTTAAAATGTCCCTGAAATGTGGCTCTGTGCCCTCTGGTTGGAAAAAAGCGGTCATTCATCCTATACCTAAGAAAGGTGACCGCTCCAACCCGGCCAACTACCGCCCCATAGCGATCACATCAGTTCTGTCCAAGGTGATGGAACGTGTGATCAACGACAAACTGCTTACATACCTCGAGAAGAACAAAATCATTAACGACCGCCAGTACGGATTCCGGCGGAACCGCTCGTGCGGTGATCTTCTCGCGTATGTGACGCATGTTTGGGGACGGTGCCTGGAACGTTATGGTGAGATTCAAACGGTCTCACTGGACATTTCTAAGGCCTTTGACCGGGTTTGGCACCGAGGACTTGTCAACAAACTGCCTTCTTACGGACTTCCCGTTTCCTTGTGTACGTGGATTGCCGACTTTTTGAGGGAAGATCGATTCAGACGGTTGCTGATGGTTTCATCTCTTCCTCGCATTCAATAAATGCTGTCGTCCCACAAGGATCGGTTCTATCTCCGACATTGTTTTTGTTGCACATCAATGACCTCTTGACATGTGCACCAATCCATCGTTACGCGGATGACAGTACAGTCCATGATTGCTTTTTGTTTGACAAGCCCCAAAAGGGCACACAAACTCCAACGGCTCGGAGGGCTTTGAAACAGAGAATGGACGGTTACCTAGAGAGGGTCTCCTCTTGGGGTAAGAATAACCTCGTCGAATTTAATGTTTCAAAGACCCAATCATGTCTGATTACGTCTAAAAGGGATCGAAATGACAATCTAGTCTCCTTTAATGGAAGCAATCTTCCCAACAAGCCCTCCATTGATATGCTTGGTGTAACCTTAAGTGATCAGCTCAGGTATGGGGGCTCCATCGAAGCCCGAGTAAAGTTAGCCTCTCAGAAGCTGGGCGTATTGTACAGAGCCCGCAGATACTTTAATAGTACACAACTGCTGACCCTGTACAAATCGCAAGTGCGCCCCATTGTAGAATTTGGCAGCCACCTCTGGTCGGGAGTCCCAAAATATCTGAAAAAAAACCTTGACTCTGTGCAGAAACGGGCGGTCCGTTTGATAGATTCGCCTATCTTAACAAATGGGTTGCAATCTTTGGAGCACAGACGTCGGGTGGGAATGCTGTCCTTGTTCTACCGGTATTTTAATGGAAGATGCTCCGAGGAACTAGCGTCATTGATCCCTTCGGCACCGGTGCATAGTCGGGAAACACGCCAAACGCGCGCCCAACATTTGCACACGGTTGACATTTGTCACATGAGAACGGGTCGCTTCTACGACTCGTTCTTGTGTTCAACAGCTCGGCTGTGGAATGATCTGCCGGCCTCTGTGTTTCCTCCATCCTATAACATGGGTCTCTTCAAGACCCAAGTTCACTCCTTCCTATCCTCTAAAAGATCCTCCACACAGCATCCCCAAAGATGATATAGGCCTTGAGGGAAATTATTTCCTCCTTGGTCTCCTGTGTGGAGTTACTGTAAAAAAAAAAAAAAAAATAGAAAAATCTTCAATTAAAACCACACTAGTGAAACATATATAAGAATCCAGCAATAATAAAACAGTTTTTGGCTCTCCTGAATAGTTGCTAATGTGATATACGTCCGTTTGTGTCGTGGGCAAAGATTTGTTCAAGAAGAGCCTATCGTTAACTTCTCCAAACCGTTAATAATTCTATTCTCTACTCTGTATATCTGTGTTATATTTATGTCTCTGTCAGTGGCGTGCCGGATTTTTACATTATTTTTACGATTTACTAAATAATATCTAAAGACAGTTTCTCCATTTTCACATCCAACTAATTGTATGGCTAACACTGATAACAGTGAGCTTGTTATTTGCAAAACTTGCAGCACTGTGTGATATGTCTAAATGAATCCATCCCATAGTTGTATGACTTTGAAGATAATAATGACAGTTTGTTAAGGAGATAATCAAAGATATGCACCAATTATACATTTTTTTAATCTTGAGTAAAAAAAAATCTTTCCAGGTAGTTTTTAAACTAGTTAGTAATCGAATGGTTTATAACGGTGATTCCCCACAGCGTCGTCGCAGTTTCAATTCAATGTAATTCTTTATTTTCCTTTTTAAAATTTTATATTTTAGGAAATTTTTAAAGATATTATTAAATATGACAGGATGTACAATATCCAAAATAATTTCTTATAAAAAATAATCAAAATTAAAAGACAGAACGTAGACATGTATAATCTCAGTAAATTGCGTACAAAACATACTGGTATTATACAAGTAGCAACAGAGCTTTATGTTTAAAAGCAGCTTCATTAATACAAAATATGTCGATATCCGAAGTGATTCTATTTACCAGAAAGATTGCCCTCCCCACCGGCATGACCATTGGCAAGTTAGTCCTGCAGGCCGGGAGATAAAATAGTATATTCTGTCGGTGACGGAGATGACCATCGGGAACATAGAAATGAATGCTCTCCGCGATAGCCGAGTTTTCGAACCATCCGTGAATCAGTTTGTACATCCCTTCTGACCGGCAAACAGGGGTCATTCTGAGCATACCTAAATGAAAGAGAAATATCTCTCCTAGCTAAGTCCCAATCCCAGCTTTACACAAGCAACACTTTCCACTAATAATGATAAATGCAAAGGAATTAAATATTGTTAGGTTATTCGTAACCTGGGAGTGTTTGTTTCAGTAAAAAAAAAGTTATGTTGTAAGATCAGAAAATCGGTAAAAATCACGGCACGCCATTATCATATTTGCCTGTTTGTCACTGTAATTACAGTTGACTGGTTCGCCAGCTGCTTCCGGCAAAGGACAGATGCCTCCGTAAGTTTGAGGAAGAAGTCTACAAGTTGCAGGAACAATGATTACGTGCCATCCTTTAGACTTGAGGGGAAATTCAATCGTCGCAATCCCTTCCTTATTCAAAGTTTCCGATTAATTCTGATTTAAGCAAATTGTCACCAACAAACGCAACGAAAGTTCACCGGTTGGGAAAGGTCAGGATAAGTCTGTATGCAACATTTTCCAAGTAATTTCATTCTTTATTTGACAAATCTGCAGTCATCTTTTAAAGGTGCTTTGTTAAATTTAAAAAATACATATTAAATTAGACAGCAAATTGTAGAATAATGGAATTTTTAAAGGTAAAAGGTTTGATAATTGAAGGTTATTGTAAATTCACGAAAATAAAAAAAAAATGTTTAAATTAAATTGCATTTGATTATTTCATCCGACGCGAGTAAAGTATTCTTTATATAATTTGTACATATATTCATATGGGTGTTATGGGGTTTGTTTGGAAACTTTAATTGACTCAATTGAATTGAAAATAGATTAACAGATAGAAAACAGGACTCGCACTTTAATGTTTAAAAAAAGCCATTCGACAAGTTTTTTACCTTCACAAATTTATTTGGTATTATTATTTCTTTTAATTTTAGATCTTAGGAGGAGTAATGAAACCCTGTGAGTTCTTTATATGTATGTAAGTACAAATACTAAGTAGTAGCAATAATACTATATATCTCACTCAGGATGTCATCTAAATTAGAAGGTGGCTCTGGATCTGGTATTTCAGAATCATGGGACTATTAGGAAGGTAATATTACTCAGTATCAACTTTTAACCTGTTTCTACACGATCATTTGACCCCCTCCCATATAGAAATTATATGTAAATCCTAAGCAATTATTTTAAAGGTCAATTAAATATTATCAATGAACAAATGTTTTTTTTTTAAATAGCTATCTCTTAGATTATTTTCACATCAATGCCTATTATATTTAAATTACTATTAATAAAATTTAAAAAGAAAATACACACTTATCACTATTTTATTTTTATGCCTTGTTATTTTCTTGATTTTATTTATTTTAAAAATAAAAATAATATTATGTCTAAATTTTTTGTAATTTTCAATTATTTTGATTTTTTTTTTAATTATTTACCTACTGCATTGAACGTGTTTACAGGGTAGATAAGATAAGCATATTTATTTATAACCAAATATAAATTATTGTATAACACATGCAATACCAAGCCGAGAGCTGGTATTGCACTACAAATTGCGCCGAAATTGTACCATAAATGCAATCTATTCGATTGCACACCACGTGCAATACCAGCATACAATGTTCGGGCGCACCGCGCGCGCTATAAATAGCATGAGCACAGTGTTATATGTTCTATTTTAATTTCTACCACAGAACGAACAACATCTCCTCCTTGGATACCTCGATCTTTCGCTGCCAGACAAGAACAGTCTTCTTCAGTCAGAAGCTATCTCAGCGACCGACCATACTCGCTGGCGCCATAAGTCAAGTACACTCGGAGAAACAACAACTCCATTGAAAAACTACCAAACGTCTTTCTCAAGGGGATTCGGAAATCACAATAGTCGTAAGTCCCTGTGTGATGGTGCGTAAATTTTTACACTATTTTTTCTTGTACGGGTCCTACACGTCCCGTACACCTACTTTCCACTATTTGTCTATTCTTACATTATTATTTTTCTATGTTTACTATTTGTCTACATTATTTCTTAGTATACCGTGTATCCGATGGGGTAGCTTCGCTTCAGAAACATGTTGATATTTATATATTAAACAGTGATGTATACAAAGTATTTCTCAATAATTTTACTAATAATATTTGAAATTATAATATTAAAAACTTGAAATTGAAATGAAATTCCACAAATTAAACTTGAGCATAATAAACCTCTACTTTTCTTGAATGTTTTCTGTGATTTTTTTGTAACCCTTAAGCATCGTCGAAGAAAATAAAATTTCTAAAGCGTTTTCCAACCTACCTGTCGAAATGCTTTTTATTATTTTTCCATAAACGGTATTTCACTCTAACGGACCCAATTCCAATTACTCAGGAGTATTTTCCGGTGAAACGATGAAAAATTCTTTCATAAAGTGACTTAAATTCCAATCCACTCTTTGTCTGTGACTGACAAAAACTTGCGAAAACAATCAAAAAGGAAAAGACTTTCAATATGGAGAATTTTTAAGGACTTGGTTGTTTTCGATTTGGAACTAGCGATTGGCTCGGTTTCGTCAAAGAAAACTTGGATATTGTCTGGGAAGACCAAATCGCTTTTCAATTTCTATATTAAAGCAGAATATTGCTGACAAAACAATAATTTCATCTCACAACTAAAAGAGACGTTAAAATTGACGAGTATTATTAATCTTTTTATCCGAGTATTATATATTTCGTCAAAAACGAATAATTATTAATTTCAAGCGTCGTCGTGATTCATTGACTCAATAATAATAAAAGTGCCAAGCAATTATAAGTGGGTATATACATAAGAAAAGTGAAAATTGATTATAAGAAATATTCCATGTATAATATTATAACCAGCATTTCACATCTTATAACTCCACACAGGAGGCCCTGATGGAATTAATTTCCCTTTGGAGATGCTGTGTGGAGGGTCTTTTAGAGGATAGGAAAGAATGAACCTGGGTTTTGAAGAGACCCATGTTGTAAGAGGGAGGAAGTTTCGCTTCTACGAGTCGTAGAAGCGACCCTTACTCATGTGACAAATATCAACCGTGTGCAAACGTTGGGCGCGCGTTTGGCGTATTTTCCGACTGTGCACCGGTGCCGAATATGACTTGTATAGCGCCACTTTTGTGAAAAATCACCCCAGGAGCGCTGTACAAAGAGTACTTGCTATGGTTTAACTCATTATGTACACATACAGAAACATACTTACCTGGTAGGTCACTCCAGATTAAAATGTTAACTTGCAAAGTTTTCGCTTGAGATGATAAGATTTTGCATGCACACAACACATATATTAGACAACACTGCACATTGCATGATATTGCAGATATTATTTAAATCCTATTTGTCATTGAAATTATATTTATTTGAATATTATTGGTAAAAGTAAAGTGGGTATTTAATTGAAAGATTATTTTATTTGATAATAATTATTTACGGTTACTAATTTTTATAATTACTTAGAATGTCGCCGACTATTAAAACATTCAAAATTTTCGGTTAATTACTTTATGTGGGTACTAACGGCTAGCTTCGCTATGTTAATTAGGTATGCAACTGAACCATTCATGGATACGACTTTCCAAAGAGATTTTTTTAAAGTTTTGCTATAAATTCTGATGAGTCTTTAATCAATCTTAGATTGTATTGCAGTTTATTCCAGGCTTTACGGCCTGACACGCTGAAAGCTCGCTCACCAAACTCACTGTCTGATGTGCGCTTTGGTTCCTTCAACCTCCCGATGGCCGTTGACGTCGCTGATCTAAGAGTTGACTGTCATGAATTGGAATTTTCGGGGATCCATTGTTCCGATAGGTAAGCCAGAGCCATCCCGTTAATAGATTTAATACTTAATCATTGTAAAAATATAATTAATATAATATATTAATATAAAATTGATTTAAATACCATCCAGCAAAGCTTGAACGGGATTCTTTCAGGACAATTTAGCCAGTGAAGATTTTTGAGATGCTCTGAAATATGGGAGTATTTAGATACGCCTGTAAAAAATCTTGCCGCGGCGATAAAAACGGATTCTAATTTATTAATTTGATGTTGCGGAGACTTGCATATCTTCCGTTGCAAAAATCTAGACGTGAAACAACGTACAAATTTACCAGTAATTTAGTGGTCTCTATTGGCAGGTTTTTGTCCGCACTGCTTTAATCTGCCTTAATTGTAAAAACCCGGTGCTTACAGTTCTGTTGACTTGAGTTTTCAGGGACAAATCAGTGTCCAGATTGACTGCAAGTAATTTGATACTCGCCATTTTTATAAATATATTTTGCTAATAAATCATTAGTTTGGAGGGAGTTGAGACTCAGAAAGCAGGGAATACTGGTAGGGAGTTCAATTTTAAATTTAACAAATTCATGCATAAAGTTTGGAAAGTGGTCATTGACAGGACACTCAAAGAAATTATGGTCCAGATTATCTTCCGACCCATAATTACAGTAAGGCGAGCTGACTATGTGGAACCTGGTAACATGACTAAGACAAGAAGTGTGACCTAGTCGAGTTATGGAGGAAATATATATTTTTGGCTTACAAGCGTATTTATGAAACCAGGGCTTGACAGGAATAAAAGGTTGTATTAAAGAGTACTGATGACCTTTTGTTAGAGAAGCTATTTTCCATTCAAAGGACCATTTCAGATTATATTTACTTTTCAGAATAGGGAAATAGGCTCCAACTGGAATAGGAATATTATTTAACGAAGGCTTATGTTAATTTTATTTAATTGCTTAGAAAATATTCGACTTGATAATTTAAATACTGTAATAAATAAAATATAACATTATTTAATCATGTACGTGAATGTATGTATTGGGAATCGAACACGCAACCACGAGACCCCGGATCAACTACTAAGACATAAATTCTACCGAGGAAGTTATCGGAAACTATTGGTGCAAACGTTTAGAACATTAATAAGTAGCCGTAAAAGAATTATTGTAATCATTTATTACCGTTTATGTTTCCTTTGTTACAATTAATTTCCGATAATTTGCACCCCACCAGACCCGTAAAGCTGTTTGTACTTCCTGTAAAAGTATGTAAATTATCACTTAAGGCTGAGTTTCCCCT
Organism: Halesus radiatus; assembly: GCA_022606495.2. Lineage (NCBI taxonomy): Eukaryota > Metazoa > Arthropoda > Insecta > Trichoptera > Limnephilidae > Halesus > Halesus radiatus. Next base: position 33,805 of record JAHDVE020000072.1, read on the forward strand.
TAGGGGTTGAATACACACCTCGCAATAACTCACCACAGATAGCGCCCCTGGCGTCTTGGAGTGCAACTACCCCATTGACATACCAAACTCTAGGTGAGCGCTTTGCTAGTGAGCAACCGACTGCTTTGGATCCAGTAAGTATAGCTCGGTAAGTAGTGCAAATATCACAACGGGAACATAACAGAATGATCAGTACAAAGCATTCGTTATAGATAATGAAGATTCGTGCAATCGTTATGGTTAAATAATAAATATTAAATATCTCATAGACCAGTCTGGTTTTTCCCTAATCAATGTTTCACTCCGGTAATAACACGTAATAAGTAAAACCATATTGTATACGAAATATAATCCAGAATTTCAACTCGAAGTTTCCCCATACGTCTGGTGTGAAATCCTCTTGAATTAGCATAATTCCGCCATATATTCTCCACACTTATCTTTAACTATTACGCAGGAGTCCCTGTCGATGATATTATCTTAGGGTTTATTCAGTTCGAAAAGGAAACAATAAAAAATGAATAAACCACCCCGGAATATAAATAGTAGGCTATACGATTTAGCTTTCTAGGGGTAGTTTATCGTTCAGATATACGGGGTGTATCAGATTAGACTACTGCAATAGTTTGTATGCTGGTCTGCCTAATGTACATTTAAATCGACCGCAAGGAGTGTTCAATATAGCAGCTCGTATAGTATGTGGTGCTATCAAATACTGTCACATCTTCTACGTAATTTCATAATTTAAAATTTGTCTATTTCATGTAATATTTCAGTCAAAACCGGTTATTAATTAAAACGCTTTTTCTCTAGTTAAAGCCAGTTTTTACTCACATTCATTTTTGACCGGCAGTAAATTCTAGTTGTTCTAAAGGTATTCAGTGTAATCTAGTTTTAACTAGTAAGAACACCTTCTAACTAAAAAGAGGTTTTCACCGTAACATATATAGGTCAATGAACGGCCTACTTCCATTATTCTTCTACTGATTTCGACTGATCTCTGCTTGAGGGACAATCTTACTCAGAGGCAACACACGCTCACGTCGGCCAAGTTGGATGCGACGAACAGACTGGTTGAACCCTCTCGTATGAATGCCGCTAAATTTAGTAATAATGGACCAACATTCTTGGAATTACCTTCCATTTGGTTTAAGGTTAAAAAGTATGCTTAAAAGGAGCTATAAACTTTAACAAGATGTAAAGCGCTCTTGAGGTGATTTTGGTCACTAAGCCGCGCTGAGAAAATTTGCCCTTTTATTATCACCACGTACTCGACAGACATTAACCACCAATTCCTAGGCACATTTGGAGTAAAAATGTACTTGTCATTTTGCTGTCTGATGACATTTATTTTCAATTAAAAACAAATAACAATAAAATCAATCGCACGTCGCCACTGGATACAACATGCGAAATTCTCTGCTGCCGTGTTACGACATGTAATCCAAAAAAGGCGCAATTGAGTAAGTCGCGTTTGAATATTTCAATAAACTGCCAAGTCTAACAATTTTTGTGTTACATAGATTTTCTGCTCCGAAATTCTAGGTAAAGAAAGCACATTAAAAATCTATCAATGTGGATGGATGGATCTCTGAGTGGAATCAATAAAAAATGTTCCGATATAACCATGCAACTCTGATTGTATGGTTTTATCCAGTACGGCAGTCCATTCGTTCCAGTAACACCATACAAACGAGGTGGCACGTGTGGTAGTATTATCAGTGCGATCTGTGATAGGTATATATATTTTAAAATGAATTAAAAATTACTTTGCAATCACTAAATTTATAATACAAATATATCAATATCTTTCGAGAGCCAAGCATTCCTCATCAGGGCTCATACAAAATACTAAAAAATAGAGATATAGACAAATGATAAACATACAACACATTAATGTAAGAATAGATAAATTATAAAAATAAACAAAAAAATTTAAAAATAGGTAAATAATTAATCAAAAATTATTATAAAACATTGAATAACAAATTTGTATTAGAAATTAAAATAGAAATTATTTTTATTATTAATAGTAATATTAAAATAAATTCAAGTCAAATATATGTTTTTTTTGATTATTTATTATATTTAATTGACTATTAACACAAAAATTTTGAAATTCTAACATTTCAAAATGTTTCTAATTGTAAACCGGTTGTATTTGTATGTAAAATTTTTAAACCTTTATTTATGTCAAAAGAATGATTTGTTTCCAAAATATGGTTATAGCAAATTCATAATAATTATTATTAATTAAATGCCTTAGGTGCTCCTTAACTTCTATTAAAATTTCCTTCATTATTTCCTGTATAAAAATATGCAATCATTTCAAATTAATTAATCATTTGTATATACTTGTCATTATTATTCTTAAGTATTCTGTATGTCCTGATGAGGAAAGCTTCGCTTTCGAAACATGTTGATATGCATATATTAAAAAGTGGTGATTAGAAAGTAATTTTTAATTCGTTTATCAATAATAACGCCACAAAGTGAATACCAATCTTTTGAAGAAATTATAAAATATTTCTTATTCGATTTATTTAAAATGAGCCACAAAGTGATTTTATATTTATTGAAGAAAAATTAGTTTTTTTAAATTGTTTCAGAAAAAAAACAGAAAGCTACTTTCATAAAACAAATCGTAAATTAGATTTCAGGCTAGTATCGCTTGCCTTTGATGAAAATCTGAAATAAGCCTAATTCATTCTCCACTTGCATCGCCAGAACACTTGCCCACACCTCGGCCGGGAGCGTTTGTGCGCGGAAGCATAAATCAGCCAGACTTTCAATGAAATAAAAATTACTAGGAATAACAATAAAAGAAACGGCGAGCCGACACAATGCATCCGCCGGAAATGTAATTCTGAAGTTGTAAGTTGCCGGTTCCCCGTCCACACGCAACCGCCCCAAACAAAGCCCCCAACAACCTCCAATTAAAGTGGCCGAAAGTCTCGCCGCTCACCCTACCTCACTGCTGCTGACTGCTGCTTACCTGCGAGGAATCATTAATTCAAATTTTGGAAGTCGTAATGACAATAGAAGCGTTGTATTCAAATTGGGTGTCGGGGTTGGAAACCATCATTATGAATATGCATTTTTCAAAAAACTATGGACCTCAAGAAATCTCATTTTAATATTTGGTTTAATAATAATATGAGTTAATTTCTATAGCGCAGTTTTGTGAAGGTTCACCTCAAGCGCGCTTTACAATAAATAACCTAACCAAATATAATAGTAAGAGAACAGATATACTGCATAGTATATATATGTGTGCAAATTAAAATGATGACATAAAATATTCATTAGCAGCAGACTCACTTACATGCACATTTTAGAATACTATATAACAATTTAGAATAAACTGGGAATGTAAATAATCAAATGTAAAGTACAAATATCAAAAGAGCATGAAAATCTACACAAAATAACCTAACCTAACATAATTAGAAAATAACATATATATTACATGCATGCAAATTAAAACCGTACAAAATTGTGGCAGTTAGATAATTGCTGACACAAACATTCTTCGGGGCATTGCCACAATGGATATATTAAATTTGAATTATAAAGTGTATTTAATTTCAATAATTAAAAGGACAAACTAAAAAAATTGCTAAATCAATAATTTTTTATACGTAATTTTTTTTTCTATGGCACCGTTTAGTGACTAACGTCTCCTCAAGTGCGCTTTGCATTTTCCTTGTTAAAGTTTGAAACCCCGGTTAAAGGGTTTTTTTTTGCTTTTTTTCATTTCTTGTAAGTTACACTACAAGTAATTTACAAAATATATTTAACTAAAGGGTATCTAGGTCGTGGTATAAGGGTTCTTGGTCGTGTATACCATTTCAGAAATGAAGAGTTCTTGTGTATGATAAGGGAACCACGATTCTTAATTTGGTAGATACTTAATATTTAATTTTCTTCTTTTTAAAAAATGTTTTTTTATCAAATATTTACGTGTGTAAGTTTTTTTCTAAAGAAGAGTTTAATTTTGTTTATTTCTTATGATCAGTCGTTAATACAGAACTTTCATTGGGGAGGTTATTGTAATTTTTATGGCTTAATAAATATAATGGTTTTGCATTTGAACTGTTTAAAAATTAGGTGTTATGAACTTATTTCCGTTTCCCATAAATTTATAATATTCCTGATTTTCTCTATGGACATTTTAAAAATAGAAACTTGCTTAAATATATCTTCAGCATGTGGTTCTGGGAATAGTATGAAAAGTGATTTCGTTGAGGAGATGGAATTTTTTTAAGTATTATTTGTATGATGATTGTTTAGAATTATATATTTTATGTTTTTAGACTTTTCTTAAAGGTTTCGAATTGCTTTCTGACCTCAAATTAAATGGAAAATCATTCTAGGAATGTGGACCCAGTACATTGAAAGCTTTGTCCGCAAATTTAGCAGAATTCGTACGAGATGGTTCAACCAGTTCAAGCAGAGTTGCCTCTGAGTAAGATTGTCCCTCACGCAGAGATCAGTCAAGTATAATGGTGCCAGCCCATTCAATACCTTATATACCATGTCAAATGTTAAATTTTACTATTTTTGTGTCTCGAAGCCAGTGTAGGCAATCACGTACAAGAAAAGTGATGTGACAGTATTTAGTGGCACCGCATACTAGACGAGCTGCTGTGTTGAACACTCCTTGCAGTCTGCTCAAATGTACCTTAGGCAGACCAGCATGCAAATTATTGCAGTCATCCAATCTAGAGACTACAAGAGTCTTAGCAGAATCTGTTGGGAGACATCTTCTATATCGATTTCAATTTTATTAAAAAAAATACACTGGACTTCACTGCTTTGCCAATTTAAGTATTCATTGAAACAATGTTTGGTCCAAGTAAACACCAATATAATGTACTGATTTTAAGGGAATAATATCCACTTCAGAGACTGTCAATGGACTACTATCAATTAAGTGCTATCTTCTGGGTAATGCAATCCATATTAATTCAGTTTTGCTTGCATTCAGCTTAGTCCTATTTTTATACATCCAGTTCGACAACTCATCAATACAGTGTACAACAAATGACCAATAATCATCTACTTCGAAGGATCACAAATTTCAAGAAGAGAGTGAACATCACCGTAACTGAGACAAATTAGTCCTCGCGAAGAAATGAATAGTTCCAGATCACCTTTATACAATATAAATAGAAGAGGAACGTATTTATGTTATTTGCTATTCCGATACATTTTTTTACTAATATTTTATCGACTTTTACGTTATTTTTGATGTTTCCTCATTGTTAAATATCAAGATGTCCGGTCAGTGACTGAGTTGCCATAGCGATTGTGTCCCACCCAGGCATCTTGAATTTAATTCCCGGGCTGGCTAAGTTCTCTATCACGATACAAGCAACATTTTCTGCTTAGTGTGATGCTAGTAAGAGATTTTCAAATAGGAATGTTTGTCTTTCCTTTAAAAAAAATTTAAAAAGATTTCCACGCCAAAAAAATCGATGTCCCTGGATCCTTCACACCTTACGGTCCTGCAGACCAATGATCAAGAGACATTGAGATAATTTTATCACTAAACGGCGCTATAAAAATTCATATGATCATAATTTATAATAATAATGATGTCTAAGTCCACCGCACAGGCAAACATCTTCTGTTTTACCGATCTCCACATTGTCATTGATCTTGAATTTCTCCAGGTTGGAACATTCGGTATGGCGAGTATCCAAATGGAATATTTTCACAAACTATGGATATAATTAAATATATTTCAAAGATTTAAAGCTTGTTTTTTTTTATTTTGATCAATGTACTAAAAATGCGTAATTTCAATATTTTTAGTCATAATTATTGATTTTAAAAACGATCTAAAACCACACATTTCAAAAACAATGCGAACTGGCTACAACGCCATTATGCCATAGAAAACGCTACTGGCTAGTAACTGGTAAGACGGCTGTCACCGACGTAGGCCAGCGTGACGTCAACAACGCCATATTCACGAAGAAAAACGAACATGTCGTTTTTGCGGCAAATAAAAAATTGGCCGTTTTAAATCGTCATAGAAAATGTATTCCTTAATGCAAAAATAAAATTAAAATCCTGTCTTTATCGTTATTTTTTTGAAATTTGTTTTCGACCATAAAAAAAACCAAATTAAATTGAAAGGCAAACAGTTACCATCAGCATATCTTAGATGCCTAGCTCTAGCGTACTGTTATAGATTGAAAAATTATTTCAGATGATTACAGGGATCCGAACAAAAGCAAAAACTGTATTTAAGAAAACGAAAATAACAACAGCCCGTTTGTTTGTATATTTTCTCCCACCTTTGAAAGTCTTTACTCGGCAAGAAGTTCCTCGACTTAATCCCGCCTGTCATCAGTTGCCTATCCCTATCTAGTGGCCACGTTGTTAGTAGAGGTCTGAAGGTAGGTTTGTTTGTGTTGTTTCGTGTTTTTCTTTTCGAATTCTGATTGACTTATGATTGGAAATGGCGAAACTTTTCATTGTGATGAATTCTGAATGGTTCACGCATTTGACTAATGGTTTTTATATTTCTTTCATTCCGATGGAAAACCGGTGATGACCTTTGTGTTTTATCTTCCTCTGATTTTCTGGAAACTTATTTGAGGAAATGGAAGCAAAGCGCAATCTACCAAAAAGAGTTGACATTTTTTTCGGCAAAAGAAAATTGTCTTACATTGTTATAGTGAAGACTTTTTTAAACCTGCCAATATTGGACACCACATTTACTTGCTTTTGATCGAAATGCGTTGGTTCAACGTGTAATTGTGTTGAAAATATGACTCTAGGAGAACTAATGTACACATATTTAAGTGATATGTATTATTCCGTAATATAAAAATACCAATTATGTAAGCAACACTTTCAGTACTTCAGGAATCGAAGTTTGAATGATAATAATAAAACATTTATTTGTCAATAACTTATTATCCATGATTTTATTTTACCGTAATTTTTATTTATTTTTACAGTAACTCCACACACTAGCCCCTGAGAGAAATAATTTCCCTCAAAACCTATGTCATCTTTTGGGATGCTGTGTGGAGGGTATTTTAGAGGAAAGGAAGAGGTGAACTTGGGTCTTGAAGAAACCCATGTTGTAAGAGGGAGGAAACACAGAAGCTAGCAAATGAACATAGAACGAGTCATAGAAGCGAAACGTTTTCATGTGGCAAATGTCAACCGTGTACAAATATTGGGCGCGCGTTTGGCGATTTTCCTGACTGTGCACTGATGCCGAAGGGATCAACGACGCTAGTTTCCCAGAGCATTTTCCATTGAAATACCTGTAGAATAAGGACAGCATTCCGACCTGACGTCTGTGTTCCGAAGATTACAAATCATTTGTTAAGATAGGCAAATCAATCAAACGTACCGCGATCTGTACAGGATCAGCAGTTGTGTACTGTTAAAGTATCTGCGGGCTCTGGACGGTGCACCCACTTTCTTAGTTGATAATAATTTAATTTAAGCAATTGATAAATAGAAATCTGCTCAGCTATATAATCCAGAATTCGGAATGCACCTGGTTTTCAGTAGTGTCTTTAGAAATCAGATAAAGTTAAAGTTACATATCTTACATAAAATATGTACTTTAAATAAAAAAAATTAAAAAAGCATTTAAATGTAAAAAGAAAAAAAATTACAAAATCATTACCACAAATATGTTTTTATTCTACAGTCAGCAACCATTAGCTACAGAACTTATTGAAGCACTGCAGCGATGTAGGTGTTTGAATAGATAGTGGTATTTCATTCGAAATTTTCGTTGAGGAATAGCTGTAAGTACCCTCAAATACAGGAAGAACAAGATCTCTTTGGCGTCTATTGTATACACGAGGGTTACGGACCACTGCAGTTTACCAAACAGATAAGTAGGATTTTAAATACATGTTTTCTGTGTTTCATGTGTATATTTTATTTTAGATATAAACAATACATGTATAAAAGGAGTGGTGTACAAATTACAAGGTTTTAGAAAATAATTACAATGATCGGTAACAATGACTTGTCTCTATGTAATATATAGTAAGTGGTTATTTACATTTTACCGAGTGAGGTTAGTACAATGCTAGGGAGTGATACATGGTAAAGATAAAAAGGCATATGAAAAAGGTGTGTAGTGTACAAGTGTATAAATGTATACGTGTGTGTGTGTTTGTGGGTTTGGGTGTGTGTGTGTGTGTGTGTGTGGGTGGGTGTGTATGTGTGTGTTTGTGTTTATGAGCGTGTATGTGTACCTATGTATCATAATAGTGCTATGTACTGGAGAGTTGTGATTGCGCATTTATGTTACGAGTAATATTTTTCTTAAATGACGAAAGATTACAATAGAGATTTAGGTTGGGAGAAAAATTATTAAATGTTTGGAGATCACGGTAAATTGGTAAATTTACTGCAACGTTTGTTTTGTTGTTTAATGTGTACACTAGTCTGGTGTGGCGAGTACGTTTCGATGGAATTAAGAATAATTTGAGATATGAGTTCAGGGCAGTCTATTTCAGATTTTATACAGAAATGTAGTGTGAATATAATATCTGAATAATATTTTTTTTTCTATTCAGTTATTCACCACATATTTTATTTTTAAAATCCAATTTATGTATACTTTATGTGGAATGCGTGGAACTGCATAACTCCAATTCCGCGTACAGGAATGAATAATTATTATTGTCATATAAATACATATTTTACACATGTAGTTCTGATAACGGTTTATTTAAAAAATGTTAATAAAATTCACTTATCCTGATAATTACATTATTAATAATAATAATGTTTATTTATTTGATATACACATTATTCAACACAAACATTGACTGCCCAACTGGGAAGAAATCAATTTTAGTACAGTAAAATTGACAAGTTCAGTTCATAATATGTGCCATTTTACAAAAACAGAAGGGAAAAAGCTAGTATTGACATAGTATGGTTATATAACATATCTAGAAAAAAGTATAATAATTAAGTATAAAGAGATTATGTTATGTGTTTGATGGGTACTGGTGGTACTATGAGGAAAAAATACATTCAAAATTTAGTACTAAAAAAGGTAATATTATTGAGTAATATTGATAATATTGAATTACGTATCACTCAGCTTTATGAGCCGATGATGAAACTCATGGATACAGCCCGAAGAGGATGCAGCAAATAGTTAACATATTTTATTCAGTAAGTACAAAGAGTAACTTTAGTAAATTATTTATAACCAAATGTATGTGCTTTTTCCTTTCCTTGGTAAGGATTTTTAAACCAGTTAAAATCTTTTCTCAGAGAGCACAAATAATGTAACATAAATTCAGTCAAGTAAATCAAACCATGAGATGGTAATAGTAATGAGGCCAAAGCGCCGCAGTACTAGTTATATAGAAAAGATGAAGGGTATTATACAATTCCTAGGATATTGTTATAAGCCCTAAATAGATAAAGGATTATATAAGAATTCAACAACTAAAAATAAAAAACATTACTACCTATAATTACATCGCATAATAAATTATAACCCTTATTTATTACTCTAGTTAATTATCCACCAGTGTCATATTCCAAGGACGTCCGATACTAACACAGAGGCCGTAGTATAGCCCGGCCACCATCCCTTAAATATGGCCAGTCCTCATCCCCGGCGTCCCGGACAACATCCCTTGTCCCGTCCTCTGCCAAACAGAATAAGCTTCTCCGAGAGTATCCAAATTTGCTATTCATTACGACCCCTTGGGGGGGCGGAGGCTCAACATCTGTGGGGCGCGTGCGCCAGATAAATGGTACACCCCCAAATATATCCGTCACATTCTTATGTAGAGCCTCTTTCTCGCTTCCGCGGAAAATCCTCCTCCCTTGGAGCCGGTGCTTCTCAAACTTTGCAGAACGACTCATTTGGAATAGTATAACCGATTTACGTATGAAGAAATAAGGAAACATTACCTTACATAAAAATATTCATTTTAAATTTGATAGAAAATTAATATTTTTAAAATTTCATAATGATGCAATGAATTAACGGTTTTCTTATGTTAATTTATATAGTCATCATCAGAACAATGTTTAACCATCTGACTGCAATCTGAAACAACTACAAGCGGAACTGCACCAGTATCAGTTCGATAGGTTATGAAATAATTACGTCATTATGGTACATGGCAATACCGTAATAAATGTTTAATCCAATTGATATACATACATACCGCCAATAATTGATATACATACCCAACCCCAATAATTGATATACATACCTACCGCCAATAATTGATATACATACCTACCGCCAATAATTGATATACATACCTACCGCCAATAATTTCGTACTTTTAATGTTGCATTATATTCAATGAAAGAATCGAGTTTTTTTTTTCTTTTTAAATTTTCGCCATAATCGCTGATTTTGCACATTATCATAGAATAATAAAATGTTATTAAAAGTCTATATATAGCTTTATATATCAGTCCACACAGCATCCCCAAAGATGATATAGGCCTTGAGGGAAATTATTTTCCTGTGTTAATCCTTAAAGTTACTGTAAAAAAAAATATATGTACATCGTGTTTTCAAAGTTGCCTTTAGCAAGTTAACGTTTTGTTTTAAAATACAGTTTTTTTATTCCTGTACCATTGTTATTGGAACTAGCGATTTTCAAGTAAATATTACAGCATTTTATTTTTATTTTGGGAAATAAAACTGACAATTAACTTTTCTAGAAAATTAAACTATTGCAACATAAAAAATACGTACAAGATTTCATTACCGCGTAAATAAATTGTATTCTTAACGATAATCCACGGAAAATTCATGAAGGGGTTGTTTAGTCACAGACATTTTCACACTTTGGGTTTCAGCATTACGGCCGTAGAGACAGCGTTGGAATTGCTTTAACGAAGTGAGCGCGGTCCTTAAAAGCGCATACCCCGTAGTACCCCACAGCACCCCACGGCACTCAGTCTCCGGGCTCCAGGCCTCAGTCGCTGGCCGCTCGCCGCCCAGACAGGTCGTCTCGAGCGTCGCGACGCCCAAACGCCCGAACGCAGCAGCCAGCGCCGCGCAAACACGTCGGAAACTTTTACGACGCATGCAAACTTGATCGAAGTTCGTCGCATTCAAATTTTCGTAAAGGTTCTAAATTTAAACGATTCAAAAATTAAATTATAATGTTCTTTATTATAAGATCATAATTATTGATTTAATATCTCAAATGAATGTTAAGTTAATGAAATATTATTTCAACGCGAGGTTGTGCTAAAAACTTATTTTTTGCATTATTTTTTTTAACGTACCGTGTGTGTTAAATTAATATTGATATTTTATAAAACACGTTTTTGAAGGACATTATTTTCATGAAACATACAAAAAACTTTTGATTATATGCTTTTCAAAAGAAAAAATTATTACGCAAAATTTGAGTAGAAAAATTAATTAATTCCTTTGCCTTAGTATCGTAATCTCTACCCCCAATAAAAATATTGTTCATTTCTTTAATGAAAACTTGTATTTTAATCACATTAAATCAAATTGCATCAGTGTATAAAAATCAATTTAATTTTATACCGTAACGCCATTCGCTCGAAAATAATCGCATGGTATATCATGAACGGCTTTGGAGGCTAATTTCTTGTGGGCAGGTTGTATGAAAAGGTGTTTTCAGCAAATTACAAGTCCGAGCGAGTGTATCAAAGGACAAACACGCGACCGAAGTATTAATGATCAACAAACCACCAGTTAACTTCATTCCTGAAATTGTAGTTGAGCACTTAGCGAAACGTCAGAAGGCTATAAAAATAATGTACAACCTGACTCCGTTGCTTACCTAGTTATTTTAAGAAATATGTTTAATTGTATATTTTACTTATGGCTTTCAATCAAAATACACTTCAATATCAAAATATTGTACAATTTCCATAAAGCGTCATAATTTATTTACGAACTACTTTTAACAATACAACAAATTCTACAAAAGTAAAAAACACGTTATTCAACAATTGTAAAAAAAAATACAAACATCTTTATAGGTATGAAAAATGTTTATAATATTTTTTATTTATTAAAAATATAGGTGGTGAACTAACTACGAAAATCATTTACGTCAGGATCCACGGGTTCGATTCCCGTCGAGGCGTAGGTACTTTTTGTAAAATGCAATTTTCCTGATCGTCTGCATGTATAGTAAGCCTAGGTATAACTTGGGCAAAAATGACAACTACCACTCTCGTGACTTCTTTCGGCAAGTATTCCTACAAAGTTGCTAATCAAAAAAATTAAAAATATGTATTTCACAGACTTTACGTTATCCACAATAGGTTATAAAAAAAACACGTGGATTTTAATATTTAAAAAAAATATATAAAACTTAAACAGTGAACTTTTACAATGAACCCAATTAATATCAATCCAATAATACCAATCAATAAAGTGAAACTATAAACCAAATAACAAATACGTATTTTACCGAACATAATTTGTAAAACCATGCTATAGCTACCATTGATTAATAAATTATCGTAATGTAATAAACTAAAGTGACAAAAACGATATTTTTTTATCGTTGCTTAAAAATTCGTCATGTCGTAAGCCATGGAGCCGATACCGGGGCTCGAACACAGGGCCCTCGATCTCGCTAGGCCCGGTCCCAACAATGCGGACCCTTTGGAGATGTCGGACCCGTGCGGCGGCAGGCCAGCAGAGCCGCAGCGGCCGGGGTCTCTGGGACGCCCCAGGCCCAGCGGCGTGAGCAGACCTCGGCAGCCGGCGCAGGTGGTCACCACAGGGTCGAAGAATCACATCGTGTACACGGATCAGAAAGGGAGAAAGTAAGTCGTCATTAAAAATAATTCTTTTAATAGGGATAAAATACAGCTGCCCGTAAGAAAGAAAATTGAAAATTACACCCTTTTTAATTCATCGAGGAACGAACATATTAGGCGAAATTCAGAAGAATGTAAATTACACGAAGATGTTTATTTTTTAGTATTAATTTACGATAAGAAATATAGTATTCTGAATGTACTAAAAATCTTAAAAATGATATTTAAAAATCACCCAATATTGCGCATATTTGTAATTCACAGAAGAGAAAATAAGTTTTTAAATGAAAGGTGGTAAAATGGTAATAGACATGTTCATCTAATGATATTGTTTCGATATTTGAATAACATTGTAAATTTTCAATAGATTTGACTAAATGTGTTCGTATTTTGGGTCTTCAGTATATTCGAAAAAAATAAAATATTAAAATTGTCACTGTATCCGCACTTGACTAGCTAAAGCATGGAGATCCATGGATGCCAGACTTAATTTAGCTTCTCAAAAGCTGGTCATATTGTTAGGTATTGAATTAATATTGGTCAAATGAAAGACACTTTATAACTCTATTACACTTTTATTTTTGACCGTGACCGGTTTCAGCCTGTGACGGCTATCTTTAGGCTGGTCTTATATTTTATCATTATAATGGAAATGAACCATGTATTAACAGTTGCAAAACAGAAATATAAATTAATATTGGGTTTGGCAGTCACCTATAGTTTGAAGACCCTTCTAAATATATGAAAAATTCTTAACTCGATGCGAAAACGGAAAACCCCGCTCGTAGATTCCACTATCTTCACATTTTTTTTTAAAGACACTGAATTCAACTTCTCTACAGATGATATAGGCCTTCCTTATAACATCATTACGTAATCAATATTGCTCAATAATATTTTTTTTGTACTCAATTTTAAACGCATTTTTTCCACATATCGCCAACCAGTACCTACCAAACATATATAAATAATTATTTACTCTATGATATTTGTTTTTCTCATCTCTTCATAAGTACGTTCATATGTTTTTTTCTGTACTATTCTTCACATCTCTTTATACTTAATTATTATACTTTCTAGATATATTATATTAGCATGCTATTTCAATACAACCATTTTTCCCTTCTATTTTTGTACATAGGCGCTTACAATGAACTAAACTTGTCAATTTGAATGTCCTAAAATGGATTTGTTCCTACTTAAGACTTTCTGAGATTTTATTGTTTAATAATGTGTGTGTTTCATATAAATAAATAATTTAAAAAATTCAAATATACTCCAAGGGCATCAAAAGAGAAATTATTTATTTGCATTTTAGGTAGAAATCTCAAACCGTAAAATAATTCCATCTCAAATACCCTTAAAAATTTAAAAAAAATGAGCAACTTGCAAATCAAGAGAGAGGCAAGCAAGAAATTTCTTTGTCAGTGCATTGACGAACGGTTAACGTTTAAACAACGTACACAAGGAATTAAAGATAAAATCACCCCTTTGCCTATCGTCTTTAGAGGTATATCATATCTGTTACCAAATAAATTTTAGCCTAGTTCTATCACATCTAAAGTAATTAATTGAAATCTGGGGAAACGTACATGAAACATATATAAATGAATTACAGGTTATACAAATCAAGGTGATCAAAAATTTATTTAACCTTAACTAACTAACTAACCAACCAATATGGCAAGCAATCCATTAGCTACAAGAAGTATTGTAAATCTACAAAATTAAAAAGAAAACAGATTGGGTATTAAATTAAAAAAAATTCATCCAAAATTAAATGAACAAATATTAAAAATGTATCAAATTCTTATTTTTTTTTATTAAGGTAATCATTCTAGTTAATTAAGTGGAAATATAATTCTAGAATAAATTTTTTTTAAGGAAAATACATAATATAATGTTGATAGCAAGAACTTCAAAAAACCTATAAATACGTAAGGCAAAATAATAAACCAAAACATTTTTTTTAAGAACTAAATCTATTTTTTTTATTTAGTTCAAACCAATTGCGAATAAAATTATATAAAGAGTCCTTAAAATAAGCATAATTTGCCGACAAAAAACAAACTCGGCTTATTTTTCAGCACAGCGAAAATACAACATTTTGCCAAAATCTGTTTGAGTAAATAAAAAATAAAAAAGTTTTCTCAGTCGGGGTTTATCTCGCCTAAAATAGTTAAAATTTATTTGGAAAGATTGTAAATATGAAATATATGAATTCAAGAAAATAACCAAAATGGGAAATATCTCTTTTAGCCAAAACATTAACGTGTTTTTATCATGAAACGTTTAAAAGTAAAAATAAAAAAAAAATAAATAAAAAAAACATAACGTTGATTGCCTTTTTTTTATCAAACATGCATAAATTTTAATAAAAATAATGTACCTACCTAACCTGGTTATTAAGTCATAATTATATTTCATAATTTTATGCACAAATTGTGAAAATTATTCAAAAATCACCAGGAAAATTATTTGGATAATTTTCAACCCATTTGAATCTGCATATTCATGAAAAGCTTTAAAATAACGGCTGGTGGCCTGTTTACCTTGTAATAAAATATTATTTCCTGTTGAATTTTCCAAAAATGTTAATGCTTGATCAAAGATTTGTTTAGTTTTATAATAATTTGGAGAGCGTTTAACGGTGAAATATAAAACTCAATTGAATATTACGTTCTTTTGTCGTTGGACCACATTATAGGTATAACAGTTTTTGATGCTGGTTTTGTTTCTCTATAAACTAATGTATTTTTCAAGTGATTTATTTGACAAAGATAATTGTTCCAGCTTCACACGGAAGGTTTTCATGAAAATCTTTATAGACGGAAATGTATCATTTGTTCAAATATGATGCAGTTGACAACAAAATAAAATAATTTCTTCTATAATTGTATAATTACTTTGCAGTGACATTATTAACCCCTTAAGAAATTATTTAAAAAAAAATAATAAAAAACACCTTTTTTAATGAATGAATTTTATTTTCTGAACATATATATCCTCTATAAAAGCCCTTTTTGGAGCCAAATTAGGACAATTGATATTGTGGTGCATCTGTCTTGTCTCGCAGCTGTCTTTCATCTCTCTTCAACATACCATAAAATCGTATTTATTTTCGCCGGAGTATATTCGGGAGTGATCTATTCTGCATGTAAAGCTTGCCCGAGTTAACTAGTACACTCGGGCGTGGTCCTTAAGTGGTTAATAAAATTATTAACAAATATTTTGTGAACACCACTGTTTAATATACAAATATCAACATATTTCGGAAGCGAAGCTTTCTTCATCAGGATACACAGTATACTGAGAAGTAAAGACGAGAAAAGATAAAAAAGAAATATAATAAAAATTACCAATAAGTGATGAAAGTAGGCAAGTCATTAATTAAAAACATAAAAATTACTGAAATTTTTTTTAAGAAATTTAAAAAATGAAAACATTTTTAATTTTAATGTAAGTAAAATCAAGAAAATCAATGCATAAAAACAAAATGATAAAATGTGGTGTACACAAAATATTTCTTACTAATTTTATAAATGAATAAATGTGGTGTAGAATAACAATGGCTGTGCATTCTATGCAAATTCAATGTAATACTAGAGTCGTAAAATAAATAGCGTACCTGAAAGGGAAAAAAAAACAGCTGATGTTCTTTAGATTTAATTTTAATTGAATGATGCTAATGAGGAGAAGATTTATTAGCATTCTTTTTTCTTCAATATATCGGTTTTTTAACCTACTTATTTAATTACTTGAAAAAAATTACACGTTTTCAGGGTTTTGTGCCAAAAATTAATGATTTGGAAAGGTTTTTTTTATGTTTTCTTTATACTGTAAAAAATTGTTCAATGTTGTGAAAAGGGGAATTATCGTCATTAAGAATGGTATCA
Organism: Halesus radiatus; assembly: GCA_022606495.2. Lineage (NCBI taxonomy): Eukaryota > Metazoa > Arthropoda > Insecta > Trichoptera > Limnephilidae > Halesus > Halesus radiatus. The sequence goes on from JAHDVE020000072.1 coordinate 50,502, forward strand.
ATAAACAAAATGTTTTCGCTTATAATTGTAGAGATGTACACTCAACAAAATATGGACTAATATCTTTAGAACATACAGGTTACACGCAATTCAATAAATTACCCAACGATATTAAAAATGAAAGTCAATGTGAAAGGTCTCAAAGTAAGATGCTTAAACTCTAATATTTGAAAGAATACCTTAAGGATTAATGCTGTGATGTGTCTCTGTAATAAGTGTCTTTGTACATTTACATTATAATGTAACCAGTGATATGACATTATTACAAATCCAATTTATGTGTTATAAATGTTGTTAATGTACTGTGAATGTTAATCATGTATTTTAAATATTAAGTATGTTTGTTTCTAAAAACAGTAGTGCAGGTTCTGCATGTGATCCGACAATGAGTTTCTCAACTCTTGGGAATATAATGCATAATGTATTGTATACTTTTAAAATGAAAAAATAAAATAAAATAAGGCCAATATTTCGTTTGACAGAGAATGGTTGCAAGATTAATTAAGCGTTGTTTGCAACTTTCCAACTTTCTAGACTTTAAAATGAAATAATACGCCTCATTTACTAGCACTAGCTATAGCGTAGGAGCATTCTGTTGACGGAGTGTATTCTCATTCAGCGCGCGACGCCCGCGCCCGTCCCGTCGCGACGCCACGTTCCCAAAGTTAGGAACATTCTCAGTCCGTACGAATAAAATACCAATGAGTGACATTATAAAGTCCCCCGAGCTGTGCGCGGATTACATACATTCTTAGCACATTAAAATGTACATTTCTGGGGGGGTTTATTTTTATGAGCCGTGGTCAGCTAACTACGGGACAATTCACGGGTAGATTGCAAATTGCGACAAGTTCCCAGCGGAGTACACATTTTTTATACTCTTTTCCGTTAATTTTTACTTTTTCGAGCTGTTTTTTACATTTTCCGAGTTTTTTTAAGCGGCGGTCTGTACGGACTGAAGTATTAATACTTTTAAGGCATGTTTCAAAGATAATCTTGTTAGCAAAACCACATTTACTAACTAACTTCTTTTAGACATGAATAAAAAAACGTATTTTCAAGTTTGTACAGCATATTATGGACTAATGAAAAATAAATTAAATGAAAAAAATTACTCAAAATCAAAAGGAATGTTTTAAAAACGCCTGATTAAAAATCGGGTAAAAGGCAAATAATAATAAAGTGACATGATCAGGAAACTGCAAAATTTTAAGAAATGGATTCTCTCTGAAAAATGCTTTTTAAAAATTATTGTTTTTATTTTTTTTTAAAGAAAGAGAAATATTTCCAGATTACGAATAACCTGACAATATTCAAAAATCTCCTACTACCATCACACTAAGCGGAAGATGTTGATTGTGTAGTGATGGAGGACTTATCCAACCGAGGAATTGAACGCACGACGCCTGGTTGAGACCCAGACGCGATGCCAATAAAGCCACTGACCGGTTTAATACAAAAATAATAAAAAATAACATTGATGAAATATAAATATAATTTAAAAATCATATTGGTAGTAGAAATTTGTGTCAGAACCATAACCGCCCGTTTTTGTACCGTCGGCAAACTGCAGCATCCCACTGACGGCTGACATCACTCTCCCACGGGGGGTGTTGGGGTTAGGCGAGACGTGTGATAACCATAATATTAAGGTTGAAACTAACGCCGAAATATACATTGAGGATATTTTGTATTATCTACGTAGCTAAATTGTATATTTTAAAATCTGTAGATAATAATATGTTTGTAAATCGATATACAATCTGTGACTTCGGAAGATACGGGGACGTTCCTAGGTTAACCTATTTTTGCAGTATCTGCAAGCCAAAACCATCGACACCATATCGTCACAATAAAATCAAACTGTTACATTATTCATAAATTACATTTACGTACTCTGTTACTTTTACACCGGTTGAAAACTTCGTAATATCAAAGAACTAAGATTTTCTCGTATATAACTGAAAAAAAGCAATATGTTTTCAAATGAAACTAGTTATTTCACATTTCATCCATATAAAATAATGTATAGTATATTTGCGACACGTTCCAGAGTGGTAGATACTCTCAACATCGCCCTAGTCAAAGACCATCTTTCAGATTCGAAACGCTGTTAAAATGGCTTTAGCCGTATTTGGTGACCAGATCTGAATAGCTAGGTATTTCCCCACACTTCAACCTCACAACATACCCCAATTGGAGATGCAATAGTCTCACTGGCTCCGGTTAACAGAGAACAATTGGGATTATTGTGCGTTATTCACTCACAAAAAATAATAAAGAAAGGAAAATCTATGAAAAGCCCCACGTAGCAGTGCAAAACTCATTCAGTTAAACATTCAATAGTAAGAAAAGTTATTTTGTAATGAATTTTCATTATTTTTACATGGTGGTATTTATTTGCGAGATTTGGGTTAGTAATAGCCAGTATAATTCGATATTCTATAGTTTTTCTATTGAACTGTTCCGAGATTGTTTTGTTAGAGATCGAATTTAATCAAATTAATATTGGTACCTACCGAGGCAAGGAAAGAAAACACTTCCATGAATTATGAACTTGGCAACAAAATGTTAACTTTTAATAAAGTAGAACTATTTTATTTTCATTTCTATGGCACCACCGAGCGTACTCAATTTGTCTTTGATTCTTTGTTAATTTGTTCTACGCATAAAAATTTTTAACATTCGAATTTGACAATTCATTTTGAAGAAATAATCCAGAACAACGGAACTCGATTACATTTACGTTGTTTTAAATTAATTTTAAATTTAAATTTTAGAATAATTTTTTCATTCTGTTTTAACATCAAATAAATGGGTATATTGATACATACATTTCAGACATTCAAAAACATGCCTTTCCATGGAAATATCTTCTTTACAAAGCGTTAAAAATAAAAAAAGAATGAACATGAAATCGTTTTAGAATAGGATATAGAATTATCTTATTTCGGAAAGTAATAATAATTTCGGAACACTGTTTGGTTATAAAAAAACATATGCACTTGGACCAATGTTTTCTTTATTTTTTTTATTTTGATTTTCCTATGATTCATTTTGTGTTGCCATTTAAAAGCTAATAAATGACCGCGGCGCCCTAATTTTTTGTCTACTTTTAAATGTCAAACTGTAGTAGTAAGTACCGAGACACATTTTTTGTAGATTTAAACTAATAATAATAATATTTATTTATTTAAAACACACACATTATTTGACAACATTTAAGAAAGCTTTGACTGCCCTAGGAATATATCCCATTTTGGGACGGTCAAATTGAGTTTAGTTCATATTAACTGCCATTATACAAAAATAGAAAGGAAAAAAGCTAGTATTGATAGATTATGGTGATATAATAATATCTAGAAAAAAAAAATAGTAATTAAGTATAAAGAGATTATCTATATGTGTTTGATTGAGTACTAAAAAAAATCGTTATAATTGAGTACTAAAAAAAAAATAATATTATTGAGTAATATTGATAAGATTGAGTTACGTAGTTACTAAGTATTTAGTTAGTTTTTTTTAATAACTAATCTGATATTTGCGTCATATATTCACCAAGTAAATCAAAAATCTCTTTATTATTTATTTATTTTTCATAAGTTTCCATAAAACAATTGTGCACTAATATATTACAGAGATTAAAATACATTACAATGGATTAGAAATGGTTTTTTTTTTTTACATGTTATTGTATTATGTCTGTGAATGTCCACGTTGTAAATAATATTGTTAGTAAAATATTTTGGTAACAAGTTGTTTCTTATTTTATGTATTAAAATCATTGCGTTCCATGTCAGCATTTGTTTCACTGATATCCAATTTAATTTCTCTAACATTTTAGCTACTTTTGAATACCTATATCGCTTAAGTATTATTCGCGAGGGTCTATTTTGGAGAATGTGTTTTGTTCTCTGTCGTTACACAAGAAAAGTATCCGTAGTATTTTTTTACTCATGGCAGATGTATTACTCACAAAAAATAACTCACTTAACATTCATCGCAATGCTTCATCTTCCATAGTTAGATGTGCTTTTCGCATTAAAGCAGACAAGACAGCAGAAGTAAAATGTAAAACGTTGAAGCGTGAAAGTACAAGTAAGACGGTGGCGGAGATAGGGGAAGAAGAGTAGCAGGGGAGCAGATTGCTGAGGAGGTGGTGCCTGGAACCAGCTGTCAGACGGTTGTCAGACGACGTCACACTGACAGAACTATTACGGGGGTGTCACGTGGGATGGAATGGTGGTCAATTTATCGCGTGAAAAAGTCACATTCTTGTGCATAGTATTTTATAGCGATGTAAGTTTAAAACATGTTTTGCTTTAAAGGAGAACACTCAAAAATTTTAGAATTCACGGATAAATTATTTGTTCTATTGCTTGAGATAGCAACCTACGAAGTGTGTAGTTTGGGGGCTGACCCTTAAAGAATTATTTTGCTTGGTGTAAGGGTAGTTTTTCTCAAGTAGGGTGCAATTTAATGTATTACAATTTAGGATAAACCCCCTGCATTTAACCAACACGATTTTTTTTTCAATTAATAACGGAAAGTCTGAATGCCGAAAGCATGTTTCATGAAGAAACAGATAGTTATCATTCGAATATCAAATGTAAGCAGATGTAAAATACCAATATTCTCAGGTTACGAATAATCCGACAATATCTTACTTCTCCCTACTACCATCATTATAATGGAAAATATACCTTATGCAGTGATAAAGAACTTAGCTAGAAGATAATTAACCCGCTAGTGAGAGAACCAAATGCTTTGGATCATTCGGCCACTAACCTACTATTGGCTTTTATTGCTATTATACCCTTGTGCGGGGGATCATTACTGCAATATCCTAATCACGCTTCAATGGTACGACAATTAACCTAAAACTACATAAGCATGCATTGGTACGATTTTTTTCATCGAGTAGAGCTAGGTTATTTGTAACTATTTAACTCTGGATAAAACCGTTAAAATTGTGTGTGTTTTTTTTTAAATACTATCTATCTACCTTTACATATTATGTGTAAATCTCCTTGTAATGGGCGTAAATAAATAAATAAAATTTTCAACTCTCCGAGTCATTATAATAATTATAAATTTCATATTCCATTTACTAATCTAAATTATTTTGATTTAATGCAATTACTTAAATATCCAATTTGTCACAGAGAAAGAAAATTTGTGATATTTAATTAGTATTTAAATCATTAATGGAAAGTTAGACAGCGTACCCAATAATCATGATAATTGTATGATTTGTATAGCACCGTTTTTGTGAAAAATCATCCAAAGGGCGCTGTAAAAATATTATTTTCCATTTAATTACGTATAAACAGATTTGAGCTTAGATATGATATGATTTTACAGTTGCTATTTTATCCTACCTTTCTATTGATGTTACATTTATAAGAATCTTGGTGGCACAAGAAGAGTTGGTATTTATTTGAAATGTTTATATTTTTAGGACAAGAGAATATTTATCAAATGACCTTAAAAAGCATCAGAAGTTTTTAATAGATTATATGTTTTTTTATATATTTTTACATTTTTAGTATTGCGGGCTGTGGACGCATTTTCGCGCAATAAAAATTTATTCTATAAGAAGCAATAACTAAAAATTTATTCCATAAGAAGCAATAGCTAAGCAATTTATTTGTGCATTTCTTCAATTTATGGATATTATTGACTAAAAAGATGAGTTATAAGTACAATTCTTGTTCGCAGAGACTGCATCGTGTGGGGAATGAACTTGCTCTATTGATATATATATATATATCACTTTTGACTTTTGGATTGAATGGACACGCGCAAGCAATCAGTTCAAAATAAAACACAAGACATAAGGCCTCTGAAGATGGACAATGTGATTTGTCCGAAACGTCATGAGTTAAAAAGTCCTTCTAATGAGTACATTACGCGGGTAAACAGAGAAAATTATTCTACATATATAAATATTATATTTTCTTATACATTATATATATATAAATTTTATTTCAGTAACATTTTATCCTTTAAAATGCAAATACTCATCAGTAAGGGAATGTTGCATAAGAACCAACTAAAAATGTATTTAAATAAATAAATAAAAGTCATCACTGTTCTACCAAATAAAACAACACTCCAATCAATGCTTTATTTTTTTTTTATCAATAATGACGTTCTAAATACCAGTATATTTCGATTTTTTTTCCTAAACTTAGTTTTCATAGTTAAAATAATGATCAAAGATTCAATTTTTCAAAGCCGGTCAAAACGCTCCAAATCTATGGCAGGTCGATTTTGATCAGTTTTGAGGTTAGAATGTCAAATGTCAAGATAAGGATGAACTTTACAGTACATTATTTTTTATTCTATTCATACTAAACCATAACTAAACTTAAGTAATAAAATTATGTACTTTTTTAGAAACTTTTACTCGAAGAGAAATAATAATAGTATTGAGCATTAATATTATCATAATATCCGTATTGATAATTGGTTTGCTCATGAATGCTCTAATTTGTTTCACTAATAAAACAGTATTTTTTTATATTGAACAACAGTTATAAAGCTTAAAGTCACCAGAATTAATTTGAACAAAACTGAAAAAAATGCATATTTAAAATACAAAACAAAATCGAAAAATAAAATGTCCATACTAATCCAAAAACAAAATGCGCACATGACGTCAGATGTTCCAAATGCAATGGTACCAACGGAACAAGGTGATTTGATGAGATGATTTTTATTAACGTTTATATAACGATTTATGAATTCTACGTAAATAAAACTATAATTATATATAATACAAGTTATTAGCTCAGAATCGGAGTTTGCTGATCTATATGAATATACGAGTACATTGTATTTTTCAGTGGAGTTCCTTATTTACACTGATTACACTACACCGTGTTATCGCTGCACGAGCGAGCTTCGGAGTACTTGTAAATACTCTATATTTCCTCAATAATCTATGAAAGATTGCGAGCTCCAGGCTGACGTCAGTGCTTCCACGTACGCGATGTGTGTTAATGTCGCAACTTCGGGGAGTTACCAGAAACTTACGTTGCTTACTCGGCATTCACGATACTTACCCTGTACCAATATAATTTACTGGGTACCGAGTGTTTCCACGTGTGCCGCACGTGGCAGGAACGTGATGATCATATCTCGTTATGAATTGGCCGATTAAGACGTTTAGCAAGTGTTCAAGAGCGTGAGCGCGAAATTTCAGCTAAAATTATTAAGATCGTTAAAAAATGCAATATAACACCAAATATAAGGCCGGCGTAAACATGTGTTGGGCAAGCAATAAAATATGCAAACGCGGGCTCGTAAATTGAATAAAATAGTATACTTCATTAATTTAAAAAAAATCTAATTATGTATAATTATTTATTAATATCTAAGTAAAGCGTAATCTCTAATAAGTAATATCTTAGTAATCGACGGCCTCCATGGTCGAGGGGTAAGGCTCTCGACTACGAATCCGAAGGTCGCGGGTTCAAATCCCGGCGTGCGCAAGTAAATTTTATTTAATTAATTTGTGCTGTTTCACAATTAATTAATTAAAAATAATATATAGCATATTTGCGGACGTTCCAGAGTGGAAGATACTCTCACTATCGCCCTGGTGAAAGACCACCATTCAGAATTGAAACGTTGCTTGAAATGGCTTTAAGCCGTGTTTGGTGACCAGATCTGAATAGCCAGGTATTTCCCCACCTTCCTCTGCCCCTTCTCCTTCCCTTTCCCAAAATACCTTCAGCCTCACAACATTTCCTAATTGGGGATGCCATAGTCTCACTGGCTCCAGACGGTTGGGAGCAGTTGAGATTCTTGTGAGGTATTCACGTAAAAAAAAAAAAAAGCAGGTGTGTTAAAACTTCTGAAATATATTTTAAATAACATATGTGTACGTCCGTAATTGAATAGAAAAATTTAAAGAGTTTCGTAGTAAAATTCAAGCTCGGAATTTTAAAAGTAAAATTGAATTTCCAACACCTTGTCCAGCTAAATAATGTATTGATTTGTAACACTGTATCATTAGATGATATGAAATATTTGTGTTTTATAACAAAACGTCCATTTAAAATTTTCAAAATATGCACAAAGACCAACAGAAGAACTTTATTTCATAAAAATATATTAATACTTTTTCAAAAATTCAACCTTACTATACAAAATAAAATAACAATCTTTCAAAATCAATACATGCTTTTATTGTGGAAATGAGTCTGTAGGTCTAGAATTCGATTCCAAAAAGAAAATCCATTTATTATTGAAGCATTCTTATAGCACCGTTTAGTAAAGATTGGAACCTCAAGGGCACTCAGCAATACTACTTTCTACACTTTGATCATTTTTTCGATTTGTTACACAATAATTTTAAATGTCATAATAAAACACTGTTCTAAGATTGTTCCTTAATTAAACAATTAATGTTTTTTTATTAAAAAAATAATACAGTAATTATTTAAAAAATACATAATTTTTCGTTATTTTATTGACTTATCACTTTTAAGAAGTGTGCCGCTTTAAAGGTGTTCTGAATTATCAAATCTCATGTAGGGTCATTGATTTTACTGAATCAAATTGTGGATTATAATCTATTATATTGGGTACTAATATATTATATACTGTAATCCACAAAAGTTTCAATATTTTTGCTCAATCCATGATATTTGCCAATGTTATGAATTTCCCATTTCTAAACGAAAAACGAGAAAATAGGACGTAGAACAATATTCTTTATTCTTACACCATAACACCAGTAGTAATAATTATTTAAACTTTGGAATACGGCGAGGCATGCAGGTTTACAAAATAGCTCGCAGATAAATTCACGCAAATCAAATCGAAAAAGAGTACAATTAGACCTCCCATTGTAGCGAGTAAAAATCGTGGGTACATGTTACAACGCGTAAAGCTCAAATGAATGAAAAGAAGATAATAATATTAGTCACGAGTTTTCGTGTTTAAGTTCATATCTTTTTTTAATAAATAAAAAAAAACACATTGTTTTGAAACACCAATTTATTTTAAATGTACCACCAACCGGTTTCGTTTACCCCAAACATCGCCAGGGTAAAATTTGAAACTTAACAGAAATACATAGAGTGAGCATGTATACATATATATATATATAGTTGAGACTATTACTATAAGGTTGAGACACATTTAACAAAACAGAGAAAGAGAGAGACAATATAAAACAAAAAAAATAAAAAATTATGGGATATAGATGTCTTTGCTCATAATGGAATGGGATAACATATAACAAAGAAAAAGAAAGTTTATGTCAAAGTATGGAGGGATGAAGAAGTGATAAATTTTGAGTTAACGGGAAACATCTTCTTGATATATAAAAATCATTGTAAGTTCGTTTGTTTGTCCCCGATGTTCTCAAAAATTACTAGACCGGTTTCTCTGAAAATAGCACAGTTTGTTTTTATTAGTGCCGGAAAGGTTTAGAAAGTCGTTTGAATGAAATTCAATATGTAAAACTGTTTCTATAACAATAATAATCGGATGATTTTTATAGCACCGCTTTTGTGAGAAATCACCTCAGGGGCGCTGTACAAATATTACTTCCAATTCTTATATTATTCTTATATTACGTCTATTCTACGAATTTATTACGTTTTAAAATTAGTTATTAATTGTTTTTGTGTTTAATTCGTAGCACTCTTTTTTGAATATAATGTAAATCAAATTTAATAATGTTATTATTAAGTTCTGCAAGTATTTTAGTTGTTATTATTGTGACAGCTGTTTCGGCGTTTAAAGCCATTTTCAAAGTGGAAATGAAACAGTAAATGGAAACAGGACATGGAACAACTTTTTTAAACTTAATAATTGTGCCTCGACTTTAAAAGCTCTCTTGAAACTTAAGATGCATAAATAATAATAATTTTTCAGAGTTTGCCAATCACCTCATTTCAACCGATCCTATTTAAAAAAAAGAATTCTTCACCGTAATAATAAAGGCAAAAAAAATGATTTATTTAGAAGCACTGGAAACTAGAAAAATCCTAAACATTAATTCTATATATCGTATAATCCTCTCTTAAATATTTTTCGACTGAATCGCTTTATTCTTCCGAAAAAACAGCCGAATTACCCCTTCCCCTTTGATCGGCTCCCATTCTAACACCTAAATATTCATATATGTCTATCATTATTTTTTATCGTAGTTTAGTTTTAATATATCCATGATGAGGGAAGGATCCTTCCGAAACCGGTGGAGATTATTATTATAAATTAAGGTGATTCAAAACAGATTTACGCGTTTATATAATAAATACATTTTATTTTTATTTTATTGATAATATAGAATTGTCTAGGTGTTTTGGCAAAAATAAATGAACACGGAGCCAATTGTAAACATGCGAAGAAGTTAAACAAAACTCGACGCTTTATTCTGGAGAATCACTCCGATGTATAACTCTTTAAATATTAATGTGATACCACACAACAGTCCCAGCTGCTCCCAACCGTCTGGAGCCAGTGAGACTATAGCATCCCCAATTGGGGTGTGTTGTGATGCTGAAGATATTGAAAAAGTGAAGGAAATGGGAAAGAAGAAATTGGGAAATTACCTAGCTATTCATATCTGGTCAAGAAATACGGCTAAAACCGTTACAAGCAAAGTTTCTATTCTAAATGCTCGTCTTTTACCAGGGCGATATTCACAGTATCTACCACTCAGGAACGTACTACAAATATACTACATATTTTTTTTAATGAATAAATTGTGAAATAACACAATTTCATCAAATAAAATGTACTTGCTCACGCCGGTATTCGAACCCGCGACCTCCGTATTCGTAGCCAAGGATCGTAACCACTCAACCACGGAGACTGTCTGCATATTACAATATTATATATTATAACTATGCCTGTCCCTCGAAGTATCTTAACTTATAATATACTACAAAATTGCTTATATAATCTCCTTAAGAACAGTTTTCCATCCAAGTCCCTTTTGGGGTGAAAATCCTCTCCCCCAGCTGGGGGGGTGTGTCGGTGATTTTTTCGCTCGATTGAATGTATCTCCCACATTTTATTTCGCAGGGACAAACTTTCAATGACCCTCGCCGGTATTGTATGTTGGATATAAACTTCCCCGAATCCTACAGGTACATTATTTATTTTATTCTCGAGAATATACAACCCCAAATCATTGGGCATTTTTGGCTAATATCGATTGCAACGATTTGCGACCAAAAAAAAAATACTGAGGTAGGGAATTCACGTGTACAAAATATAATCCGGTTTTATTTATCGTTATCTGCGCTATTTTATTGCTTTCCTTTGCGAAACTATGGAATAATCACCAACTTACCGTTTAAAATCATCAAGGAATAAAATTAGCTACTTTCCATTGATATGGTTGGTGTAACCTTGAGTGACCAACTCGGGTATGGGGGCTCGATCGAAGCCAGAGTAAAGTTAGCCTGTCAGAAGCTGGGCGTATTGTACAGAGTCCGCAGATACTCGTACTTTAATAGTACGCAACTGCTGACCCAGTACAAATCGCCATTGCGCCCCACTGTAGAATTTAGCAGCCACCTCTGGTCGGGAGCCCCTAAAATATCTGAAAAAAACCCTTGACTCTGTGCAGAATTGGACGATCCGTTTGATAGATTCGCCTATCTTAACAAACGGATTGCAATCTTTGGAGCACAGACGTGGGAATGCTGTCCTTGTCATACTGGTATTTTAATGGAAGATGCTCTGAGGAACTGGCGTCATTGATCCCTTCGGCACCGGTGCATAGTCGGGAAACACGCCAAGCGCGTGTTCAACATTTCCACACGGTTGACAGTTGTCACATGAGAACGGGTCGCTTTTACGACTCGTTCTTATGTTCAACAGCTCGGCTGTAGAATGATCTGGCCTCTGTGTTTCCTCCATCCTACAACATGGGTCTCTTCAAAACCCTCCTTCACTCCTTCCTATCCTCTAAATGACCCTCCACACAGCATCCCGAAAGACGATATAAGCCTCGAAGGAAATTATTTCCCTTGGGGCTTCCTGTGTGGAAATACTATAAAAAATATTAAATTAAACTTTTGCTTGCTCTTGATTAATATTTTTTGATTTTCCTGGAAGCGTTTAATGAGTTTGATAAAGAATTTATTAAAATTATACCTCCTGTAAGTTTATTAATTTCTGTAATTATTCGGTTGCACAAATTCTGCTCCTCGCATAATCATAGTCTGACTAACGATTACAGTACGGAGGGAGGCAATTGCCTAAGACGTTTGTTTTAAAAAAAATTAATCACCGTCACACGTTTTATGTATTTATGTCTCTATATTATACAGTACAGTTTAACGTAATATACATATTTTTTAAGTACAATATAATAAAGGTGCTTTGTATGGTGTATAATGTGGAGTGTTAGGTAGGTTTGAAGAGGTGATACTGTGAATTGAGTGTTTGTTATATGTGTCGTGACCACCTCACTAGGAGAACCTGTGCTGAGGTGTTCACGTGGATGAGTTAAATATGGTGCAAGTATTGATGTGTATTGATTAGTTTTTTTTTAATGTTTTAGTTTTGCTATATAAATGTAAATTAGGTATAGAATTTGAAGAGAAATCCTTTTTATATTATTGTTTCGGTTACAGTAATCAAAAATCAATTAATGTGATTCAAAAAATCCTTTAAAAAACAATAAACACGTAATTATAGATACTTTCGACTATGTTTGATAATATTAAAGTAAATAAAGGGACTATCAAGTAATCATTGTATTTTATGTATCGGCTTATGTTTGGTTTGGTTGTATCATGTTTTGAACAAATTCAAATTAAAATTTATTCAAAACATGATACAACCAAACAATAAAATGTAGGAAAGCTTTGACTGCCCAACTAGGAACAAATTCCGCTTCAGGACAGTCAAATTGACAATTTTAGTTCATATTAAATGCCATTATACAAAAATAGAAAGTATTCGTGAATATACATGAATACCCTGTTTTTAACCGATTTGACCAATTTGACCGATAGTTGTAAGACACTGAAACTAAGCATTATTCTTTTATTGACAAACGTTAAAAACCCAAAAACTTTGCGTACCTACACTACTTTTATAAAATGATGTATACAAAGTGATTGAATTTTGAAAATTAAGTTTCATCAACAATTCCAAAAACAAGTTAGCTTGTTGAATATATTGTTGTCTTGAATTATTCAAAACATAATGCTATATCAAATAATCAAAGAGACCATTCACTTTTTGGCTTGACATTACATTTGAATGATTTTTTAAAAAAATTTAATACGATTTTTTGAAATTATACATACCATATATCGACCGGTTTTGGTTAATCTCACTCTGACATGCTGTCTTTTTCCCCTCTTTTACTTTCTTTATCCTAATATATCTCTGTATTTTAAGTTAATTTATAAAATTACGGTCCTGAGGAAGGTTAAGATTAACCGAAAACTGGTGGACACGTTAATAATTTAATAAGTGATTTTAAGTTTTTTAAATCTTTTTTTTTTATTTGAACATAATATTTCAAAAACATACCTTTGGCGCATGATTATATAAATTGTATACTTAGCATTATTTACCACAATTTGGGGAAGAAAATTTCCTGGAATCTACGTAACTCAGATTTTGTAGAAATAAAATGTTTGCTTGCAATAAAAAATGTATATAACCAGAAACAAGAGTATGAAATAATGTTAAAGAATTAATGGGTTTGAAAATTCACGGGGGATTAGTTACTTTAGTGGTTTGGAACGGCCATACTCAAAATCAGTATTTATTTATTTATTTCATAATGTTTTACAATAGTTGCAAAAATGTGACCATACTGGGTTAACCCGTTCTAATGTCACATTGTGCATGGTTTTGTGGATGGATTATAAATTAAGTCAAGTTTTTAATTTATAAAATAAAACAATAACTTTGTTTTACATCACTTTTATTTATACTTTAGCCGACCGGGTTTCGCTACTACCGTAGCTTCTTCAGGGCAGTATACAACTAAACTATGAACTAAGATGCACATGTGTTATGGAATGATACAAACAGGCTAGTGAAGGGCCAAGGGTGGGAGATCAGCAGGTACCTGCTGATCGGGAAGGGAATGTACTTTGTTTATTGGGAATAATTTAAAGATTGGACTTTTATTTAAATTTATTTGATTATTTATTAGTCTACTATTAGTGTTTTTTGCTTTCCTTATTTCTAATGCTTCTAGGTTATCTAATCGAATGCCGGTTACATTTGTATGCAGTAAACTAGTGCCTGTATTTTTATCGAATGTGTGGTCTGTTTCTAAGAGATGGTTAGCAAATTCGGAGAAACCATTATTATTTAGACATCTTAAGTGTTCTTTTACACGGATATTAACATTACGCGACGTTTTGCCTACATAGAACGCCGGGCAATCATTACATTGAAGTGAATAAATGCCTGAGTGGCCTAAACTAGTAGTAGCGAAACCCGGTCGGCTAAAGTATAAATAAAAGTGATGTAAAACAAAGTTATTGTTTTATTTTATAAATTATAATGTCACATCACCAAGTTACCGCTTCATATGAAAAAATATCAAGTTTTTAAGAATTCAAAAATGTTGGAGAAAACATACCTTGACCGTTAAACTCTTTTTGGTTGCAAGATCATATATATATTCTTCCTTCCGTATTCATAATCGATAACTTAATACTTCTTCTGAAGTCCGTTAATTTTGTAATGGTTTTAAATGTGAAATTAAAATCCATAACACTATTTTCACGAAACTTGTGGTTAGTTAGAACCCAACGTAGTGACCCTTAATCTTAACCGAGAATCTAAAAGACTTTTTCGCAAGTCAAATATTGTTTTCTGTTTAAATACTGTGAATGGACTCCGAACGAATTCAAACACAAATCAACGTGATTTTGTACCAGGAAATCATGAACTGGGATCAAAGATTTTCAATGGCGTAGCGCGTTACTGGCAACGGGGCTTTATTGTGCATTTAGAGTTTACAGGGAACCATTTGATTAATTGCCTTCCTGCTAGATAGCTGGTCTTTGTACTCACTAACTACCGCATCTAGCGGCTAACTATCTAACTACAACCCAATACTACATTCATGTTCGTGGGTCTGGAATGCAACAATGTTAGATAATTAAAGATAAAGGATGACTCTCCTCTGATATTTCCATTAAAGTGTAACCTTACTTGCTTGCACTAATAGTATCTAACATATGAATGTAGATAGGAAACACACAATTAAAACCAGGGTAAAATGTAACTGGGAATTTTGTCGCAGATATCCAAGGCGAACTCTAAGAAGAATGTTACCCTGATGTGTACCTAGTATAACATAATAAAATATTTTAAAGATCTATTAAAGTATACCTGTTTACCCATAGTTCATGTAACTACGGGACAAAAACTGGTATAAAATTAATTTTACTAAACAAGACGGAAATCACAGGGAAAAAACAAAACCAGAAATAATCATCTGTTCAAATAAAATCTGACACAAATGACACTATAGATATATTTTTTAAAACCCATAGTTTCAATAAACAAACACAATGTAATCCGTCTTCCAGACGTTAATAAACCAACCTGAAAGTTGGTTTTAAAAACATAATAGTAAACAGTACCGTCAGCAATAAAACAAATTTCGAGTCATAAATTAAACACTATTATAAAACAGGGTAACTCACTCCTGACATAGATGCTATATATACCATAGATTTAGTTTT
Organism: Halesus radiatus; assembly: GCA_022606495.2. Lineage (NCBI taxonomy): Eukaryota > Metazoa > Arthropoda > Insecta > Trichoptera > Limnephilidae > Halesus > Halesus radiatus. The sequence goes on from JAHDVE020000072.1 coordinate 66,209, forward strand.
AATTATGCCAGTCTGACAATGCCCGTGATAGGGTGATACCGGTCCGATCGAAAATAAATAAGTGAAAAAAGATACAGAGGTTTTTTAATTTAAAAGAATTGACAGTTTCAAAATTACAGATATTCTTCAATTATTAACAATGTATTACAATGTGGATTATAAGCTTCAAGAAGTTATTCAAAAGACTCAATATTAATCCTAGGCTTGCGGAAAAAGTCAACAGATGTCCCATATAATTAAAAATCGGATTGGTATATCCGACACACTGTCTAATGATTACAAATAAATTCGGGTAGAATCTTATAGTTATGATAAAAAGTAGCATCCAAAAATATATGGTAATTCTATAATTGACGATGATATTGACAGTTCTTAGAAATCGAAGTATGATACCGTAGCCGTAGTTCAGTGAATTAGAGCGCAAGGTCCGGATGGACCACGAGGTTCTGGATTCAAATGCCAGCTGCTACCGTTACCTTTTTCTTTTCTGTGTCTTTTCGGCTTCTTGTTTCATTATAGATTTGTTACTATTATCTTCAATGATGGAAAATAAAATGATGACATTGTAAATTACGGTAGAATGAATATAACTTGTTTACTCTAGCTAAATTTGCACTATTTGCTTATGAAAAAATTGTTGTATTTTATCCTGTAACTTACGTAATTTAATTTCTCTTACAACAAAACACGTTATCATTTATTAACGAACATTGTAAAATATAATGTAGGAATGGAAAGCCAGGAAGCTAATATCATTTTCTTAACGAAGGTCGTATTCCATCTGAGTTGTGACCTTGGGAACTTCCAACACTGAAGCTACCTAACTGCTTTACCGACAGTGATCGCCACCGGTTACTAATGCCATCTATGTAGATTTGCCAAAACTAAGATGCCACAAAAGTGATTGTTTCACTATCCCTCAATACACATAAAATTAAATGTCGCGTTGAATAACAAAGTATTTTAATAATGTGGTGAAAATTTCAAATTACTTACATTACAATGACAATCTTTATAACCCTCCCAGATTAAATCCAAAAATTCAGAGTTAAAGAAAAAAAAAGCTTTAAAAATGAATAATATTGGCATCTGTTTCTAAAGCAGCGGAAACTCGTCTTATCGCTCTGGGTTGAATCGATTTGAAGATTGTTTGAATCGGCTTTTGCTACGTTTAGTGACTAGATCTGAAGACAGGTACATTCCATTTTTCACTTTTCCTTCTAAGAATCCCCTTAGCCTCCAAGGTTTCCAAAACTATCATATGGGGTAAAATGAAAAGGGTGCGATATAGAATAAAAAAAAAGTGAATTAAGAATTACTTTGTAATCACGACTTTATTAATATATACATATGAACATGTTTAAAAATTCATGCTTTCCTCATCACGAATATACGGATTACTTACTGATTATTCCTAGCGAGGAAAGCATCACGTTCGAAACATGATGATACGTTATAAAATGGTGATTACAAAGTAATTTTTATTTTCATAAGAAGTAATCACTTTAAGGTTTGACATTGTTTAAAGTAAATTAAACACGTTGTTATAAACCATGAATATATTTTATTTTCACCAACCGGTTTCGCTTAATTCAAGTTTCATCAGGGTAAATATAATGACAGTTATTATATTTACTCTGATGAAACTTGAGTTAAGCGAAGCCGGTTAATGAAAATAAAATATATTCGTGGTTTATAGCAACGTGTTTTATTTACTTAATAAATTAATTTTTAAATTAATAATGGCGTCACAAAGTGAATACCAATCTTTTGAAGAAATTATAAATACTTTTTTTTTTTTTACAATTTTTTTATAAGGACCTATGTCATCTTTGAGAATGCTGTATGGAGGGCATTTTAGATGGTAGGATGGAGTAAACCTAGTTTCTGAAGAGATCCAGGTTGTAGGATGGGGGAAACACAGAGGTTCGCAAATCATTGCACAGCCGAGCTCTTGAACACAAGAACTAGTTTTATTAATTGCATAATAATTTTTAAAATCTTACAAACCCTGTTATATGTGGAAAGTGTTTTCAGATGACGAATGTTTAAAAAAGATGGCATTCAATCCTTAGACTAATTCACACCATTGTATTTATCCATCCCCAATCTACCCTCACATCTCCCCAGTTACACACGATGAACAATGCACGCGCTACACTTCGTGATAGAAGAGGTATGACAGAGTGGTGCGCCAATTATTCCGATGGGCTTAACAGAAGAAACTTTTGTTAATTATTACGTATCTCAAAAACATTTGTGAATACCTTTTTTATGTATTTCAACATACTAGTCCCTGTGGTTTCTCTGGCATTTCCTTGTGGATACGAGGGACAAAAAACCTTAGGGTGGTTTTATATGTACTTAGGGATGTTGTTTCGAAGGATATTTTTAGGAAAGGGCGTGAAGCAGGGTCTTGAAAAGGCCCACGTTGTAGAAAGAGGGAAGCCATGATGTCAAGGTAATTTCCAACCCTAGTTCCTTCGGTTAAAACATCGATAGAAAAACACACAGCTTCCCACCTGATGTTTATGTCAAGTAAAGAATTATCAAATGGATCGCCCATTTTTGCATAGTTGACATGTATTTTTAATATACCTAGAGGTTCCAGACCAGAAAATTATATGAACATATTGTTCCACGATGGGAATCACCCTGGTAAATTAACAATATATTTAGTGACCGTACACGTAGCGTTAATTTTTGGGATTTAATAGTAATATATTTTCTTAGGATAGAAAGACCATTTTTTTCATTAAATCCACCCAGGAGGCCTAAGAAAAATAATTTCCCTCTGGGCCTATGCCATCTTCAGAGATGCTATGTGGAGGGTCTTTTTAAGGAAAAAAAGGAGAGGAAATTCTGGGAAGGAAAAGGGTATATGGGTAGGAGTTTGGAAATCAGTGTGTCCAGGAGTAACGGACATATTAATCCATCCCTCCTACTGCGGTGCGCAAGGCGATGGATCGGAAGTGTCTTCCTGGAGAGATCAAGGGGTATCTCTCGACCGGCTTCTCCCGAAGACCTAGACAAACCTCCCCTGTAAATCCGGGAACCCCTGCTAAGTCACTAAACGTAGCGAACCACCTTTAGTGACCTATGGCAGAGGTGTTGGTTATCCCCGGGCGGATGTATCCATACTTACCTTTCAAATTGAGACCTGTGTGGTAATAACCTAAACATGCTTTAAAAATAGTGGAAACAAATAAATTATCTCTAGGTGCCTTCGAGAGATGAGCGTTGTTCAAATAAAGAATACATTATGCATTGTATTCCCAACAGCTAAGAAACTCATTGTGGAATCACATGCAGAACCTGCGGTACAGTTTTTAGAAACAAACATACTTAATATTTAAAATACACAATTAACATACATTAACAACATCTACAACACATAATTTGCATTTGTAATAAAGACATATCACTGGCACATTATAATATACCATAAGTGTTCAGAGACACTTATTATAAAGAAACACATGACTAGTACATTATATAGTTATACTTATTACTTAGGGTATTCTTTCAAATAATAGAGTTAAACCATCTTACTTTGAGACATTTATAGTTTTTTGGTTTAATTACTACATTTTCCTGGAAAACAGCGCAAAGTTCTTCAAATGACAATGTTAAAAATGGAAAGAAGTTATATTGCAAGTCTGTATAACTTTGTTTGGGGCAATTTATTTATGGTTATTGCTTTTCTGAATCTCACGTTTCCTTAATTGACATATCTCTTAATGTTGATCCTGAAGCACGATTTCTGTTAAAGAAATATATATTAAGTCAAACAAACAATATTTTCTCGCAAATCACAATCAAAGTTCATGCCCGCTAATTCCTTCGGGAAACTTTTCACTCTCTTAACTTCTTGCATGATCACATCATATTATTATAAACAACATTTTCGTATTTTTTTTAATGTTCTCATAAGAACGCCAATCTTCAAATATTTCGCAATGCCTAACATCCAAAATATCTATACTAAAAATGTTTTAATCAAACACAAAAAACAAAAACAAAAAAGAATAAACTTATTTTTCGCGACACAAGAATTAACCAAAATGACATTATGAATATTCCTAGATTTAAAACTGCTTTCGGACAAAGGAATTATAAATATCTCTGCACTAAGCTATATAATTCACTTAAACCGGTCATAAAAACAAAAACAAAAAACAAAATAAAATAATAAAAGAAAAGGCAAATGATTTTAAAAATCAAATCAAAACCTGGCTCAAAGAAATCAAAGAAGAGAAGTTATCGAGCATCTTAAAAAGAACTACTTGGAAGCTTAAAAACAATCAGTTTTTAAATAAAACCTTTTCCGACTCGGCAGAGGAACCCCTAGTGAGGAAGACTGAGAAAAACACCACATATTGTCTTATTAGCTATGTAAAATTTTAATTACAAAATTAAAAAAAATATGTTTTGAAACTAAATATAATAATAATAATATGGGCGTGACATTAATGATTTTTACACCTCTTCCTTCTACTGTCACAGCAAAGACTTCTAAAACATAGAAGGTAAAATTAAACACCGGAAAGGAAATAATAATAGTGGTTGAAAGCAATTATGTAAATATAATAATAGTTAATCCAAGAAAAAACTCGCTAAAAATCTAGATATTATAAATATAAAATTAATTTGTGGTGGAAAGACTTTTATTATTAGAATTAAGGAAGACCTGAGGTGTTTAAATAATAATAATAATTCTGAATTTTGATATAAATAAAGTTTTAAAAATTTACGTATAAATACAACCGGTTTATAATTAGACAAATTTTAAATTTTATAAATCAGAAAAAGTGTTAATAGTCAATTAAATATAATTAATAATCAAATATTCTTTAAAAAAAAATTATATTCTATTATAATTTTGTAATTCAATATTTTACAATCATTTTTTACTAAAGTTTTTGATTAATTACTTACCTGCCTTAAACAATTATTGTTTATGTTTATAATTCATCTATGCTTATATTATTGTGTTCTATGTTTATCATTTGTTTATATTGATATTACCATTTTTTGTAATCTGTATATTCCTGATGAGGAAAGAGTCGCTTTCTAAAAATGTTGACATGTATATATTAATAAAGTGGTGATTACAAAGCAATTTTTAATTAATTTAATTTTTCTTCAGTTATTCAATTCAACACAAATCATCAATGAGTTTCGACTACCTGTAGGCCAGAGGTGGCTCCGACCCTCTGCTAAAGTGCCTATAAACTGGTACGTGACCGGAGAAATAATGTAGCGAGAGAGTATTTAGGCAGGGGTAAAGAATGTGTTAAAAACGTAAACTGACAAAACGTGCTCTCAAACCATTATTAAAAGTCAACCACCATACCGAATAACGTGCTGGAATCCGCGATTGGTTATTTTGATTTTTCAAATGAATTTTTTCAAAAAATCATAATTATTAATCACGACCAAACTCATTCGTTTTACAGCAATTTCAATTTGGGCGGCCCGCCTCCCCAGAAACCATCAATTGGACAACCAACACCTCTGCCATAATTCTCCGTAAGTGGTTCGATACGTTTGGTAACTTAGCAGGGGTGCCCGGGTTCGTGGGGTGAGATTTGTCTAGGTCTTGGCGCCGGATGCATCTGCCCTCCAACTGCGTTGCGAGCTGGATCGAGAGAGGTCGTCTGAGGGAGACCATAACCTCTCGAGGCTGACTCTCTCAATCCATCGCCTTACACCGCAGTGGGAGGGATGGATAATACGTCCGTCACCTGTGAACACACTGACCCCCAGATTCCTACAAACCCCTCATACCTCCTCCATGGTCGAGCGGTGAGGCTCTCGACTACGAATCCGAAAGGCGCGGGTTGCGCAAGTAAATTTTATTTAAGTGATTTGTGGTTTTTTCACTATTAATTAATTTAAAAATAATATAAAATACATTTGCGCACGTTCCAGAGTGAAAGATACTCTCAGAATCGCCCTGATGAAAGACCACCATTCAGAATTAAACGTTGCTTGAAATGACTTTTAACCATGTTTGGTTACCAGATCTGAATTGCCAGGTATTTCCCCAGCTTCCTCTTCCCCTTCTCCTTCTCCTCCTTAATATCTTCAGCCTCACAACATTCCCTTATTGGGAATGTCATAGTCTCACTAGCTCCAGACGGTTGGGAGCAGTTGGGACTCGTGTGCGGTATTCAAATAATAAAAAAATTCCTGAACTTCTTCTCTTTCCCTTCCTAAAAATGAACTTGATGACATAGCTTTGGAGGAAATCATTTTTCTGAGGCCCTTCTGTGTGAAGTTATTTTTTAAAAATACGATTTAGAAATACGAGTATGTGAAAAATTTAGAAATTAAATTTTTTTAACTACATCTGGTAACGCCCTTATAATTTAGTACACATTAATGTGTATTTTTTAAATCGAGCATCTATTTTAATATAAGAAGAGACAAATATTTCAAAGAAGGAAATGGATATGATTTTATTACAACCTTTAAATTACCCCTTGAATTTTCCCATGGAATAACAAAAAAACGTTTACATATTACTAGCTAATGTGTACCCGGCCTTGCCAGGGATTATTTTTTTTAAAAAAGTTTTTTTTATGGCTTTGAACCATTAAGGACGATCTTGGCCATATTTATTTAGTGAGATTTTAAAATTACAGATTGTTCTTAAAATAAGTTACTCTTAAACATGATATAATTTTTGGGCAAATAAAATTGAAGCAGTTAAGTTACATTTAGGTGTTTCAATCCTCAATGACTTCAATTTTAATTGCCGTTTTTATAATTACGTTTCGCTAATAAATTGTTAATTTGGAGGGAGTTGATACTTAGAAGGTTTTGACAGCGAAAGAAAGCCTTGTGACGACTATTACTATCTCCGAACTAAAAAACAAAGAAACATTCATTTGAAAAAAAAAAAATCTATTTGTCTGTACTTGACAATATTATTGTTTATTATTCTATATATTCCTGATGAATAACTCATCGCTTTCAAAAGATGTAAATATGTGTATATTAATAAAGTCTTGAATTCAAAATAAATTTTAATTCATTTATTAAAATTATAATGTTTTTTAATCAAAATCTAGGTATGTACAAGTTTAACGCGTTTCATATTAGAAATCTAAGCAAGATACCTTTGTGTTGTTGAGCCCTGGATTATCCGATCTGGAGGCTTAAAACGGTTAGTGGGAAACAAAGGCGGAGAACAAAGCGAGACGTAAGAATGCGGAAACAAAGAGGTTACACAAATGCGCGAACGAAGATCGGAAATGGTTACACATTGAATCCAGAGGCGTACTCATGGGTGGATTGCCCCCCCGCTCCTATGTGAGATATGCATGCATAGTATATGTTGAGAAATTTGAAAGGGGGGTTTTAAACAGGTGCCTACTGCAGGAAAATTAAACGGCAGAATGTGGAATACGGAACGAGAATGAGTATGCGGAAAACTGATGAAAATGTTGCTCGGTTTTTTTGCTTGGTAAAATTTACATTTTCTTTTTAAATCGGTAAATGAACTAAATGACAGAATACTTGGTATCATATTAGGATTTGTGATGAGAAATATTTTTTTTGTAATTCCGCAATAATATTCTACCCAATGTTACAAATAACTTACAATTTTTTATTAAATGGATTTGTGATAAGAAATATTTTTTTTTGTAATTCCGCAATAATATTCTACACAATTTTTTTTTTTTAAATTTTTTTGTTTAACTTTCCTCATCAGGATATACAGAATTCTAAAAAATATATTTTTATTTACATTTTACAAAAAAAAATGTGTAATGCAAAAAGTTCAGATAAACTACTTTTTTGTAATTTGTCTAACGGGAGCTTGTTATTCAAAACCCAAAATTTACATATTTAATTAAAAATATTTCCCATTTATTTTCAATTCTTCTCAATCTCTCCCTCCTTTGACGATCAGCCTAATTCTTTTTTATAGGTTGTCCCATTCTATTACATGTAAGCATATCTCTGTTCTATTGTTTTGTTACATAGTTTCTCCCTCTCTTATTATATTTTGTATGTCTCACCTGCGTACATGCAAACTCTATGTTTTAAATTTTAGCTTAACGAACCTTGGAATATGCGAAACTGGTTAATGATGAATTTGAAAATATATTAGTAGTTCTATAAAAAGAGTTTGTTCTATTTAAGAAATAAATTTTGGTGTAGCCGTCAAGTAATAATATTAATGGGATGTTTGTGGATTAAAATTACTTCCGTAATTAGACTCGCTCGATGCGATTTAGGTCTTCCCAGTGCTACAGGAACAAATCCAAAGTAATGCATAATCACAATCGATAACGCTGTCTGACCGTTGGCTGAAGAAGAAGGAAGCGCAAAACGGCATAATATCCCAAAAACTGTTTAAGAAAAAACTTTTTGACCTGAAGAAACCTGACGGTATATCCAATGTAATACTACATTTAACACCTGAATACGATGGGTACGTAATACACTTAATAAAGGGACTACAACAAATTGGTTAGAAGTTGCCCTGCCCTCCGTTGATTTGATCGAGAAAGAGCAAACGTAAGAATAAGCCTTCTGTGTGCCCAGCCCCTTGCTTCTCGCCCCTTGTCCTCTCCACCACCCGCCCAAACTCGGGGAGACTACTTTATCTCTCTAGTTTGTTCTCGAACACGTTTGCCGGCCTTAAATTGTATTACGAACAAATTATCTCATCGTCCCGATGTTTCTGAAATCTTTGGCGCCGGGCGTTACGCCACTGAATACAAACACTCGCCCTTTAGCTGCTCTTCCTTGTACAAGGTAGGACAACTGAAAAATACATCTTAGAACATCATACCATTAAAAAATATTTATATATACTTATTCCATTTGCACTTCAAATTCCACAAGCAATGAGTTCATAGAATTTTTCAATACGCTGATTTTTCTGTAAATTTTATATTTTCCTGAAAACAAAAGTATAGTAATAATAATAATAACAATAATGTTTTATAATCTTCTTTTTTATAACTAAATAACGAATAATGATATGCTCACTGAGATTTCCCGTGCTGAGGATTTCATGAACAAAATATCCAATTACATTATATTAAATTGATGTGTTTGCTTAAAAAATAAATAATTCTATGGTGAGGTGTTTTAAGTGCAGTTGAGTGGTTTTGGTGTTAGTCTGTATTTGGTGTTAATATATTTTCAATTTCAGATCTCCCTATGCAGTGATTTATTTGATTTTAGTTAAATTTATTATGGTTGTTGTGATTTTCAACGGATAGTAGGATTTTGTTTTAGAGTTTAGTACCACAGCATAAGAAGTTTTCTTGTCCAAATGTTGTGTTTGTGGTTCCTTGTTGTATATATTTTTTACTCAAAGATCTAGTGTTTCTAATACGTGTGATTGATTTTATTTATTGTTGTTTTTTTAATATATTTATGAATGTAAAACAGTACTGTTTTAGAGTAGAATTATTTAATTGACATAATGTTAAGTTTTAATATTTTTTCTATGCTAGTTCTTACGGGAACTTTAAGTATAATTTTCATGATGGCTTTTTATGTTTTAATGAGTAAATTAAGAATAATATCAGTAGTACTGTAGTGAGATAATTGTAACAGTAGGTACCAAATTTTTTTAATTTTTTTTTCTTTACAATTAATCTCACACAGAAGGCGGTTAATTTTTTTATTGTTCCCCAAAGGCGTAATCCCGTTAAACTAAAATTAGGTATGATTTCTTTTGGCATATCTCATTAAGCTTATAAACCTCATTGTAATATATTTTTAATCATTGAAGATAATATTAACAACTCTCAAATCGAAACACAAAACTGAAAAGACACAGAAACGAAAAAGATCAGCCGGGATTCCAATCCAGGACCCCGTGGTCATACAACTGAAATACATTTCAAATGAAATGTGAAACAGAAAGACACAGAAAATAACAAGGTAATGGTTGCATTTGGGACTCAAACCCAAGACCTGGCGATCTACACAGGTGTTAATTGTGGATGATATGAACAATTCTTAAATTAAAGTATGATATCTATAAAAATTACGGAAAAAAATGGGGTGGTATTAAGGTATTATGGTGTCTTTGTTTTACTCTTCATTTAAGAATTGTTAATTTTATCTTCAATGATTCAAAATATATTACAATAAGATTTAAAAAGGGCATCATGGCAATAACATAAACTGCTCAATGCGCATACATCACTTCTATAATACGTAGATCACCATTTTTCACACCTACAAACACATTCACATATACATACGTACACTTATACACTACACATATCACCCGATAAATACAAGTATAAATCATAAATTACAAGGAAACATACTATAGGTACCTAATTTGTAAATTTATTTTCTGGAAATTGTTTTTCTTTGTAACAAATGTACTGTTTTGTTTCCATAATAATAATAAAAAAATAATTTCAATTAGTTATTCCATTAAAAATTGAACTGAAATAAAATCAACACCAACTAATCCATAAAGAATTTTTTTACGTCAAAATGTCTTCTTTACCGACTTAAAAGTAAGTCAATGAATGTAAATGCATGTAAGTATCCACCACCTGAATTTATTATTTTTTTCGTATCAATCCTCTCTTTCGGTTTACGCATTTGCCGGGTCCTGTACCAAAGTTCCTGATACTTTCTTTAAGGGATATCAATATGGGATACACGCCGCAGCATTTTCAAGAGTATCGCCTTTCATTTGTTATTTTTTAGGGAACGGTAAAAATGAAGAGCGTCTAAACTCGCCCGATATATTCAATTGGCGTATTAATCCGTAATGCGCGCCCTAGCCGAAAATTTCCGAAAACAAATACCGCTGAAATATTCTCCGGTGCCTTTCATTATTTCCATTGTAAATATAGACTATGGTATCGAATGTCAATTTCCTTTTTCTCGAATGAATAAAACATTAGAGAAATTATTATAAAGTAAAGTCGATTCAATTTAGTGTCTTATTCACTTTAAAGGACGTATCATAGAAAACCTTTTAGGAGGGGTATCATATTTTCAAGTTTCTACAATATAACATAGGGTGTCCGATATTTTAAAACAGGCTCTTTCTTGATGAAAATAACATATCACAAACCTGACAGCACATTCTCAAAGAAACAAAACATAAAATGATTTTATCTCTCAGCTGATTAAATTTAATGGGTATCGAAATCAGCAGGTAGTGTTTGAAAGATGTTCCTTTAAAATTATGATCCGGTGGCATTGTCTTATATGATTATTATGTTGCTGAAGTCTATTCAAATAAGTATGCATACATTCTTATTTATATAAATTGATAAGGAGTGCCGGATGTAATAAGTTACATCCAAGTTTTATTGTCAATTGTGCTGGAAACCTAGTTACTCCTGTTATGTAACACTGCTATTATAACTTTCCTTTGGAGGTATATTTCCTACTATTTTAAAGAAAGCATTTGTAACATCCGTTTTTTAGAAAGGAGATGAAAGTAATGTTGAAAACTATAGACCTTTTTCAAAACTATATATCTTAAATTAAATCGTGGTTCACTCTTCAACCTATGCAAAAATACAATTATTTATTTCTTCGAAAGATGTGTAATTATTATGTAGCGTCGTCATTGATATAATTAACAAGAAGAACTCTCAAGAAGAAGAACTCAACGGTAGAGCATCTGACCGGACATTAGAAGGGTGCGGGTTCGAGTCCTGCCGGCGACATTTATCTTTGCTCGGAAGGTTTTTTCAATTTGGATGAGTGTTTTAGATTAATAATTATTGTTTATAAAAATAATAATTGTTACCCTTTGCGCTATGCACAAAAATCTTGTCTTAAGTTTTTAAGAACTTTAGTTTATAAATTAAGAAGAACTCTGTTCACACCGCTGTTTTTAATATATGAATATCAACAAGTTTCAGACGCAAAGCTTCCCTCATCAGGATAAATAATATACCCACTAAAATAATGGCAAATATAGACAAATAATGAGCAAATAGAACAAATTACAAAAAAAAAAACAAAACTTATCAATAAGTGATGAAAGTAAGCATGTAATTAATCAAAAATGTATAAAGAATTGAAAAAATATGTAATAAATTTATATTATAAATTTAAAAAGGGAAATATTTTTATTATTAACGTAAATAAAATCAAGAAAATAGCAAGACGTAAAAAATAATATAATAGAAGTGATTATTATTTAAATTTCTATTATATTTTTATTGTGAAAATTAATTTAATTTTTAATTTATGTCAAACTATGATTTGTTTCCAAAACATGGTTGGCAAATTCAGAAAAAATAATTATTACTAAAACACCCTAGGTGCTCCTTAGCTCTAGTATTAAAATTATTAACTCTTACATTATCTTACGTTCATTAATCAATGTAATTTTCATTCATGACTGTTTGATTTCGAAATATAATAAAATAAAATAATATAATAAATCGACCCCTTGGAATAACAAGGTTCCATCTGACATGGCAATGTTATGCGATAATGAGACTTAAAGTTGCTCTCTCCAGAGCACATTATCGTATGACATTGCTGTGTCAGATGGAACCTTGTTATTCGAAGAGGTCGAACTATAATTTATTCAAAAGATTGGTATTCACTTTTTGGCATCATTATTAATAAACGAATTCAAAATAATTTTCATAATGGATGCTTTCTTCATCAGGAATATGTAGAATAATAAAAAATAATAATGTCAAATATAGACAAAATAGAACACAATAATGTAAGAATAGACAAATTGTAAACGTAAGCAAAAATTGATTAAAGTTATTAATCAAAAACGTTAATAAAAATGATTATAAAACATTGAATAACAAATTTATTTTACAAATTAAAAAGGAAATTATTTTCATAATTAACCATTCATTCTTTTGATGCAAATAAAAAAAACCCTTAATGGTATATTAAATTTAATTAATTATCAAATATTTTTTAAATTATTCTTGTTTTTATTTTCATATTCACATTCTTTGATTTTAATTTATATCAACATTTCTTCCGACCACTTGAAAGTTAATCACCTTTTAAGGTTCAACACAGTTACTGTATTTACAACCTGATCTGTTCACTTCATTGTGGCAGCGCACAATGAAAACTGTATATTCATTTTGTACGAGAATGGAAATCAAACACCCAACCGATTCGCTGGAAGATTTTTAGAATAAGATTACCTCTCCTGCACCTATAATGGTTTAGAATTTATTTCTAATACTTACATTCCTGAAAAAGATCCATCCTTTTATTGCATCGTATAATTATTAATAGCGCAGTTCCAGCGCAAAGCGGTTACTCCGGCACTGTTTAAATCAAATAGTGAATATTTGGAACGTGATTTGAGCACATGTTCCCGTTGTCATACAGCGCGCGTTAGGGCGCCCCGCCGCTCCCCGGCATCGCGACGCGGCACGTCACCACGTTACGGTAACGGCGAGGAGACCAGACGTTCCGCAGTTGAAGAAATCGTGACTGCTCTGCTGGTGCAGTATTCTGTTATGAGAAGTCGGTTACTTTGCGACTCGTAACAGATTGACTTACACTGTATCAATCGTGTGTTGTGTATATCGTTCTGTCGTAAAACCACGTTACTGCTCCATGTTGTGTGGTCATTGGGGGATGAAATCTGATTAGTCCGTGTCTCTACTAAACCATTTCCTATTCACTTTTCGCTTTGGAACTACATGACCTACAACTGCGGTAAAACATCAATTCACATCGATCGTGCACTAACGTTGTGCACAATATTCGTGTTCATTTTATTCATCATCGACGCTGCTTATCAAGACATGCTTTATCCTTCTACCCGCCGCGAATATTTTATTCATGTCGTCGGATATATATATCCAATCCAAAAAGAAAAAAAATTGGCAGGAGCGAATGGTATTTTTTTATTTGAGTACCGCAAAAGAACCCGAGCTGCTTCCAACCATCTGGACCCAGTGAAATTATGGCATCCCCAATTAGGGTATGCTGTGAGACTGAAGGTAGTAGGGAGGGGAAAGAAATAGGAAAAGGGAAAGTACCTTGCTATTCAGATCTGGTCACCAAGTACGGCAAAATACATTTCAAGCAATCTTTCGCTTTTGAAGATTGCCAATATTATACAATACATTTCACTAGGGTGCTACTGAATCCACCACTCTGGAACGTGGCGCAAATATACTATACATTATTTTTAATTAGGGAATTGTGAAATAACATAAATGAATCAAATAAAATTTGCTTGCGCACGAAGGGATTTGAACTCGCAACCTCCGGATTTGTAACCAAGTACACTCAACCACGGAGGCCATCAAAGAGAGTATGTGTATATGAAACTAGTATATTTTGACATTAATATTTAGTTGTTGTATTTCCTGAAGACTATCTATTCTATCTGTGTACCTACTGTAATATGTTTTGCACCTGTGTCACTATTGTAATTTCAATTTTAAAACCAAATATGTAAAAGCCAAAATAGGGTGTATACAATATAATAAATAAATAAAATTTACAGAAAAACGTGATAAGAATGTGACTAAAAACTAAACTGACAATAAACCTCGGACATCACGATGGCTTCGTAGACATCATTGTCGCGAGTGCAGTGGAGTGTTGTTTATTTAGTGAAGTCTCAATAAATTGTATTTTCCATCGATTATATAGCTGTAAATTAACACACCTTCACCAAATAGTCTTCCATGATAATACCAACAGCTCCTGGCATTCGATGGCAACATGTTAACTGGCGTCCTCTAGGGGCCCGAATTGCACGAATCGGTTTTCTTCGTGCATTTTAATAGATTTTCTGTGAAATATATTCTTAATAAATCATAGAAATCGAAAATTTAAAAAATAAATATCAGTTTAATATGTACATATATTTTTACAAACAGACTATTAGGATTAACATTTAAAGCCTCGCTGCTCGGGCACTGTCTAAATTATTTACAAATAGTATAAATTTATTATTTTTACGATTATTATTAGTGTCATTATTACTTTTATTATTACTATTTTAATTACTATTATTATTAGTATTATTATTACCTTTATTATTACTATTCTTTACCATTATTATTAGTATTATTATTACTATTATTATTAATATTATTATTACCATTATTATTACTATTCTTATTACCATTATTATTAGTATTATTATTACTATTATTATTAATATTATTATAACTGCTATTATTAGAATTATTATTACTATTATTATTAATATTATTATTACTTTTATTATTAGTATCATCATTACTATTATTATTACTATTTTAATTACTATTATTATTTGTATTATTATTACCATTATTATTACTATTCTTATTACCATTATTATTAGTATTATTATTACTATTATTAATATTATTATTACTGCTATTATTATAATTATTATTACTATTATTATTAATATTATTATTACTATTATTATTAGTATCATCATTACTATTATTATTACTATTTTAATTACTATTATTATTAGTATTATTATTACCATTATTATTACTATTCTTATTACCATTATTATTAGTACTATTATTACTATTATTATTAATATTATTATTACCATTATTATTACTATTCTTATTACCATTATTATTAGTACTCTTATTACTATTATTATTAATATTATTAATATTATTTTTACTGTTATTATTACTATTATTATTACTATTATTATTAATATTATTATTGGTATTATTATTACTATTATTATTACTATCATTATAAATAAATGTTAATGTTGTCTCCCTTTTGCACATAATACTTTGCTATTGTTATTTCACCCTAATATTTTGTTCTCCTTTCTCTCTCTTTTGTATTCTCTCTATTTCACTCTTTTGTGTTCTATAACTATATACAACCGATGACTCCGTATTATTCTTTAGTTATTATATTTGCCCTGAGGAAGTTTGAGCTAAGCGAGACCTTTTAGCGAAAAATTAAATAAATTCGTGATTTACAAAAAAGTGTTTGTTTTATTTAGTATAAAATATTTATTGTAATGACAATACAGTCTGAAAGTACTACAGCCTGGGCCGCTAGAGGCACTGGAGTAGCATGATGCCAGTATTTTGACAAAGCTACGCGTGTAATCAAATATTACACACCTCAAAATACTGACAGTCATCTAACATTTAATTTTTTGAAATTTCTAACTAGCTGACGTGTACCCGGCCTTGCTCGGGATTATTTATTTATTTTTGGTGTAAAGTTACTGAATAATGAATGTCGTCTGTGTGCCACAATTGATTTACTATCTATTGATTAACTATCTCTAAACAAAGAAACGTTCATTCTAAAATTTTATTTCATTCCAAATATTTTTTTTTCAAAACGTATCTAAATAATAAAGTCCACAAGTAGGTACCTACTTGTGTTTTCCATTTTGAAAATATTCTACCTAAACAAACCTTCTTCTTTTGAATATGTAATATGTGGCTAAATAGAGTGGTATATCTATGGGCTAACCTCAATACAACATGGCGGGTTCAATGTTTTTAATACTAATTTCAAAACGTTATTGCAACAATATTACATATTAGATTTCATTCAAACTACTCCCGGTACTAATAAGAACCAACTGTTTTTTTTTAGTGAAACCGGTCAAGCAATTTTCTAGAAAATCGAGGACAGACAGACCGACAAACGTTATTTTTCTAAATATTTTATGATATAATAATATAATATATTTTTCACAGAACGTCTATTAAAATGTATGGAAAAATCCAATCCTGCTAACTCGCGCCGCTGGTGGTGCTGATGTAGCATATTGCTACCTCAATGTATAGTAAATATCAAGAGCTGCGTGTATTATTATATTTCTATGGTATTTACCTTCATGCTATTTAGTAGATAGGAGCGATGGGATCACATGTATAAATATACTGTTATGTTATTCAAACATTCGGCTCACTTGATCGTGTCATGTCTCACTTTGGTTCCCCTGACTGTTAAATCAATACCTAAATCATATAATTCTGTGTTGGATTTTTTTTATTGGATTCATTGAAACACAATAACTTTGTGTACATATCTTTTTAAAAAAGATTTTATTTTATCTTCGGTGAATGTAAAAAGTCCTATGTGGCGTCATATTAAAAAATAAAACAAACCATCATTTTGTACCAGTGTTTTATTAATAAATTATATGCATGTTTCGACACTAACGGTTCCGTCTTGGTGTACTTTGTATCCTGAACAAGGAACCGTTTGTTCGAAAGCATGCAGATTTTAAACACTATTTTATTTTCCTCTTTCGGGATAAAGATCGTCAACATTGCGATATCGTACTATTTTGTTTTCCTCTTTCGGGATAAAGATCGTCAACATTGCGATATCGTACTATTTTGTTTTCCTCTTTCGGGATAAAGATCGTCAACATTGCGATATCGTACTATTTTGTTTTCCTCTTTCGGGATAAAGATCGTCAACATTGCGATATCGTACTATTTTGTTTTCCTTTTTCGGGATAAAGATCGTCAACATTGCGATATCGTACTATTTTGTTTTCCTCTTTCGGGATAAAGATCGTCAACATTGCGATATCGTACTATTTTGTTTTCCTTTTTCGGGATAAAGATCGTCAACATTGCGATATCGTAATATTTAATGTGATCAAAGCACTGACGTCAGAACGAATATACTTGTAACATACCATTTCGACGGCCGGAGGTAAAGGTCAAGTGACACCCATTTTGGAACCAGCCTAGTTCACTGCTGTCCTCGTTTGTTTCGCATGATTTTGACTGCGTTAAGCAAATTACAAAATATCAATAATAAAATCAAACTAAATACTCTAACAAAGTAATCGGTTTTTGTAAACAAGTCGTACTTTTTCACTTAGTAGCTGTTTTACTTAAATTGGCAGCACACCTATCGGCCTCCCTTATTTTGATTTATAAGGGAGGCTTCCCTTGCGTGTTAGAGGCATCTATATGTATCATTTGCTCTGTAGATCAAAACGAAACATAACATTTTTCATTAAAATATCTGTAATAATTCAATGTTGAGCCTGGTATTTAAAAATTACCATAATAGTTTGAACATTGGTGATTGTTTCACAGACATCGTACGTATGCACAGAGGGCAATGATGCGGTTTGGTTATCATATAATTAATATGTTTGCTGAACATTGATCAATTGAAACAATTGGGGCAATTATGCGTGAAATTCTGATCGATGCGACTCACCAATTAAATTTTAAAAAAACATTTTCAGTCATTTGGATTAATCCCACTTAAGGGGAGTAATATTTTTGAAACTATCAATTTAAGGCAGAGATATTATTTTGTTTGAAGAGTTTTAATCACTATGTACTTTTGTTACATAATTGTATTTAAATTTTAAAACTAGAATCAAGGAACGTGGACTCTGTTTACGAAATAATAACTATTCCTATTTTGCTAATCATTTATTAGAGACAAGCCATAACTCCAGTAAAAAAAAACTAAAATAAAAAAAAAATGAAATATTAAAACATTAATACGTATTTTAAATTGTGCGCCTTAGAAACTTTAGAAATAAACGAAAAAAAATTAAAAACAATTTTGTTAAAAAAATAATTGCACTCTGTAAATACACCACGTTTCCCAGATATTTTGACTCCTCCCACCAAATCAGCACTCCCACTACCCTTCCCTAATAATGTGTAATTATTTCTGTACTTGTTTAATTTAAGTTAGTTTTAAGAACGCTAGTGAATAGCACGGATGTATAGAAACCGGTAGCGCACTAATAAATTTAAGTAACAAAAGTACACAGTGAGTAAAACTCTTCAAACAAAACTCAGAGATATTACAACGAAAAGCATTTAATTTAACCTTTCAGCGGACGCGCTATCGTAAAATTTACGACAAATGCTCCTTATCGCTTCCCCCATTTTATTTATTTATTTGCGGACCAATTTTCCAATTACATAAAATACATAACACGAAATTAAATAAAAAAGAGCTACAGAAAAATAACAGCACATACATAAGACGAGAATGAAGCAATGACAAAAAGAGGACAAAAATATACAATTGAGAGAACACTCAAGTCAAAGCCTGAATATGGTTTTAGAAGAGTCCATGGTTTAGAGTTCTAATTTCGTAAAGCCCTACAAAAATCATTAACACTGGTACCAAAAATTTCAAGGCCCTGGCTTGAGTTAACAAGTCTCAACATTCTGGACAGTTGAGAATGGTACCCATAATTAGTGTTTATTAAGAAAAAGTAATTCATTGTTTCTGAGTCTACGGCAAGGAATGTTGAACTGAATGAGTTCCAATAAAGAAGGTGAGTCAATAATACAATTAATTATTTTAAAAATACAAATAAGATACTTATAAGATAAGAATACTTTCACCACTTAGTCACAATCATCGAGGTCCGAGCTATTCGAGGGTCAGTGTCTCTCAAAACTACAGACGTACCCAGTGTGCTTAGAAATTTTTGTTATTCATTGATATTTGGAAATTTCCGTTGAGCATAAATTTTACGACACGCGCCTTAATGTGTAAGTATATTAAATAAGGTTTTTTTTTTCGTTTTATTTCTCATTTATATCGTTTCTTTTATGGCTAAATGTATTTTATTTTTATTTTAGACATGTTTCATTATGAAGTTGATGAGACTACAAGATGATGAGATTTACTTTCTCTCGAGTGACAGCGAGTTTTCAGAAATAGAAATCAAGCAACAAGCTGAATAAAGTGCTATCGAGGCACAATAAAAAGGAACAAAACAGAAATCCCAAAAGAATTCTTACCGGACAAAGGCAGAGCTATTGGATCCACTCTTTTTGGTTTCCAAAGAGAAAAAATGATGCTTTCCTATCTACCTCGGAAAAATAAATATGTAATATTACTCTCAACATTACAAGACGACAATGAAATGGATCCTGTCACCAGTAGGCCTTAAGTTATATTGGACTACAACGAAACCAAAGGTGGAGTGGATACAGTTGACAAAATGTGTGCCGCTTACCCGGTCTCTAGAAAAACAAAGAGATGGCCGTGTGTAGTTTTCTACACTCTAATGAATATTGGCGCCATATATGCTCAAATTTTATTACAAATTTGCCTGTCCAGGAAAGGCTCCAAAGCATTGAAGAATTTTCCTAAAAAAATTGGCATTGACCATGATGAAAGAGCATCTTATCTTTAGATCAAATATCAAACATTTATCGCAGGAGTGAATTACGGTTGGGAAGTTGAACCGATACCAGAAGAAGAAAAAAGAAGCCCTCAAAAACGCGGTGTTTGTCGATCATGTGCACTGCAGAAGAACAGCATCAATGATGTGTTGCCATTGCCAGTCCTTTATGTGCAAGAACCATTCTGTTGTTGAGGTGGTTTGCAACAATTGTAAGGATGATAATATTGATTCTGACTAATAGATCGATAAAATATTTTGTTTTGAAATAGTAACATATTTAGAGCGTTATTTCGCTTTTGTTTAAGAAAGTCAAATACATATTTTTTAAACTACTGTCATTTATCATTTTTCATAACCATACAGCAATTCCCTAACATTTATATAAAGAAACACCATTTACACAGAGAAAACTTAATGACGTAAAATTTACGACATGCGCTCGCTCATGGGAAATTACTCAGCACGCCCGCTGGAAGGTTAATTGAGATCAAAACATTACCGTTTTAAGGTTCTCTTGTTGGGTAAAATGAATAAATAAATTTAATAAAGTTGTTCGATCATTTTATTACTAATATACTCGTACATCAAAATACATTCTTCTTTTAAATTCTACCTTGCAACAAACTCAAGCTCAATTTATTCAGAAGCTTTGAAACGTACGTCGCGTCGCGTCCGCAACTGACAGTCGAAAAACGACAAAGAAAGCTGGGATGTAAATCCGGGAAACCGTTGAATAAGTTAAACTCCGATACAAATAAACATCACTATCCGTCCGTTACTCTTTTTGTCAGGAAGTTTGTCCGTTTCTCCGCCGCGACACACGAACTAAATCCCGGCAACTTTTTGTTAAATGACTGCCCCGCAAATGAAGTTAGGGAAGGAAATTTGCCGAAGTTTCATAACGGAGCTCAGCCTCCCACTCCTCCCCCTCCGCTTCCCACCCCGTGCGGGGAGCCTCTGCATCGCTTTCTTATAATTAAGTTTGCCCGTGGGAAAGCTTGTCGCGAATGTTCACGAACAACTTTCACTTTGACAGCTTTTCTTGCAGTTTATCTATTCATGTTTTAACTTCGACGAGTTTGACATTGACAGGTTTCGAGGTCAAATCGATATTTGCTCGCTGCAGCAATTCTGTCTAGTTACCTGGAATAACTGCAACAGCTTTGAATCTGAGCGGGATGACGCGGGTCTAAAATCCTTCGAACAATAACATAAACGTAAATTATATTCTATTTTCAAATAAACAACATTTATAATTTCTTCCAAAGATTGGTATTCACTTTGTGGCATCATTATTAATGAATGAATTAAATATTATTTAACTTAACTTTGTAATCACCACTTGATTAATATACACATATCTACATGTTTAGAAAGCGATGCTTTCTACATCAGGAATATATAGAATACTATAATATAATAATTTCATGTATAGACAAATGATAAACATAGGACACAATAATATAAGAATAGAATTAATAAAGAATAATTACGATCAAAATTTTTTTTTTTAAATACCTGTCTCTTGGAATAATTTTCATATTAATATTAATAATAAAAATAATTTCTTTTTAATATCTAATATAAACTTGTTATTCAATATTTTTGATTTATTACTTCCCCACATTAATCATTTTTTGTTTATGTTTATAATTTGTCTATTCTTACATTATTGCATTCTATGTTTATCATTCGTATATACTTTGGTGAATGCAAAGTATTTTTTTAATTCATTTATAAGAGTCTTAATTTAAAAGTTTCAAAACGATATTAAAACTGTTTCAAAACGATATTAAAACTGTTTCAAAATGTAAATATTTCTGTAAGTTGCAAGTACAATAATTCATCAGCATGTTGACTCGCATCTGAAGGCTCAGATGGGTTTCTTATTTCCCCCCGGAATGTATCTACATTTATAAGATGATACATTCACATTTTCTCGTTCGATATGCACTTCCTTGAG
Organism: Halesus radiatus; assembly: GCA_022606495.2. Taxonomy (NCBI): domain Eukaryota; kingdom Metazoa; phylum Arthropoda; class Insecta; order Trichoptera; family Limnephilidae; genus Halesus; species Halesus radiatus. The sequence goes on from JAHDVE020000072.1 coordinate 88,276, forward strand.
CTGAAATAGATTAACGTACCCCGGAGGTTTCAGGAACGGAGCTTTCAGACATCCCAGTTAACGCCGCTGAAAAGGAGACGAACATAGTTAAATTGCATTTCAGGAAAAAAGAAAACCATTCATTTGCATTTACAGTGCATGTGTATCTCATATTAAGTAAACGGATATACATTTTTTATTTCTTATAAGTTGCATTACAAGTAATTTGCAAAATGTAATTAATGGGGACGGCTCCGCGGCCTGTTTCATACAAAACTTAATTTTGGATTTGAGGCCAAAATACTCACCCAAACCTAATGCTCTTTTCTTTTATCAAAAAATGTAGTAAATATCTAGTACAGATTAAAAGCAATTTATTTATTTTTGTTTTACATTATGAAATATACTCCATCAAAGGAAATGATTTCTCGCGATTTTAGAGGCATCTTTATTGGGTCTAACGGTAATGTAAAAAAAAAAATTTACCCCGTCTGCTTTAAAAACATAATAAATATAATAATTTTTTTTAACACTAAAAAAAACGTTAAATTAAATTAAAAACGACCAACTTACTCGTACGTTGTAACACAAATTTGCCGAGCATAATTTAAAATATCGACAGAAAAAAAGATTTTTTTTAAATGTTTCGTTTTTGAATTTTTATTTACCCAATCATATTTATATAGCAATTGCGATAATTTAAAAAAAAAATCAATAAACCCGCAAAAAAATTGTCCCTACAATAATGAAAATTGTTTTTCTTTCATGTCATATACTTCATAATTTGAAACAAAAATAAATAAAATACTTCTCATACGTACTAGATATTTACTAAACCTTTAATTTAAAAATATATATCATTCAGTTTGGGTGGTTATTTTGGCCTCAAATACAAAATTAAGTTATCTATGAAGCAGGCAGCGCAGCCGTTCCTCTTAAAGGGTATTATTGCCCGTGTATACCTTATCAGAAAAAAGTAGTTTTTGTGTGTGATAAGGGAGCCACGAATCTTAATTTGGTACGTACATAATAATTAATTTGCTTCAATTAATAAAATGTTTTTAATGAAATATTTATGTGTGTAAGTTTTTTGGTTTTGTTTTTAAGTTTAATCTTATTTATTTATTCGGATTAGTGATTAATACAACACATTTCTATGGGGAGGTTATTGCAGTTCTTTTTATGGTTTAATGAATGTCCACGTATTTATACAAAAATAAAATTGAATTTCTAATAAAGCGTCTTTTAAATTAATTTAGTTTATATAAATTAAAAATATACTTTGTATTTACCACTTTAATTAAAATATATAAATATTTCTCTACATGTATTCATTTATTCCTGAAGATGATAGCATTGCTATCGAAACATGTAGAGAAATATTTATATATTTTAATTAAAGTGGTAAATACAAAGTATATTTTTAATTTATATAATTAATAATGCCACAAAGTTACCAAATATTTGAAGAAATTATAATTTAGTTTATTTTACAAATGGGTGAAATGTTATAATGCAAAGCCGGTCCCAATCGAAAAAATATAAAATAATAAATTAAAAATAGTTTGTAAAAACCACATTAAATTAAGCAAGATAAAATCCATCAGTATTCAAGTTACCATTAGCTATATATAAATTAACCAGAAATAAATATGTTATAATTGGTTATTTTGTAAACTGAAATGTACAAATAACTAAAATTAAATCAAAATTAAGTTATATTAAAAAAACAACAAAAAAAAACACAAAACAAAATAAATATCTTACCGAAGTTAGTTAAAAATATATCAACCTAAATATGATATGTTTAGGTAAATGAAAACATTTTAGATTTTTTCAGAGTTAGAACTTATAGACAGTTTTACGATTATCTTTTGACCTATATTACAAAACGGTTAAAAAGAACTGCCCCATGATTTATGTACCCAATAATAATAATAATCGGATGATTTTTATAGCGCCTTTTTGTGAAAAATCACATCAAGGGCACTGTACAAATATTACTTCGTATTCTTATATTATTCTCATATTACTCGTACATCTATTCTATGAAGTTTTTTTTTTTCATTATTTTCTCTTTTTGGACAGGCTATCGTTACACATTATTTATAGACCATATAAAGAGATGCAGTTGAATTATCAAAACTAAATACGGCTTGGTCTAAGTTTTCATATATGTTATATTGAAAAAATTAAGCTAACTATATTTATTATTTATGTGAAGATTCCATACTTAACGTTATTATTTTTTAGTATTCTATATATTCCTGATGAAGAAAGCATCGTTTTCGAAACATGTTGATATGTGTATATTAATAAAGTGGTAAATACAAAGTCATTTTTAATTCATTTTCAAAGCGTTAAACTTATATATTGCAAACTTGTTTTATCGACGCCCAAAATTCAAGGGTAAAAAGAAATCTAAAAAGCTTTGAAATCTCACGGAAGGGATAAGCAAGGGGCCAAAAAGTCCCGGGCAACTTGTGATCCCGGGGGCCCTTTTAGTGCCGAGCCGCCGCAGACTTAACCCTAATTCCACCGTCGTATCACGCCACTGACACCGGCGAGGTAACTTCCCCAGACTTGGGGTGCGGGGCGATTTACGATACGCCACTCATTTCACGATAAATTTTCTTTGACCGTGTTTTAGGAAGAAGATTAATTTGAAAAAATTTCAAATTTTGTATAATTTTAAGTATATTACATAAGTCATTTCTTTCATATTGTTAGATTTATTTATGAAACGGAAAATATATTAACATATATCGTAATCGTTTATTATATTGTATTTTTACACGTGCAGTAATTTCTTTGAAAGCATTATTAAGAAGAACGGCTACGCGACCTATTCCATAAAAAAATAATTTTTGGATTTGAGGCCAAAATACCCAAGCAAACTGAATAATCTTTTTAAAAAATTAAAGTTCTAGTAAATATCTAGTACGGATTACAATTTTTTTATTTATTTTCCTTTTAAGTTATGGAATATAGGCCATTAAAGAACTACATTTTTCATGATTTTAGAGGCAACTTCCCAATTTTTTTGCAGGTTAATAGTATATTTTTTTAATTGCCACATTTGCTGAATAAATATGATCACATAAAATAAAATAAATAAAAAAAACGAAAATCTTAAGGAAAACGCTTTTTCAGTTCGATATTTTAAAATGTGTGCGGAAAATTTGTATGCCAACATAAGTCGTTTTAAATTTATATTTCAGCCCATCATAACGCTAATTTTAACACATGTGATTTTTTTAAATTTTATATTTCATTCTATTTTTATAGTAGTTTTTTTTCAGTCACCATTAATCCCGAAATAATTGCTAAAGTTGCCTCTAAAATCGTCGATAATTGATTTATTTAATGGCCTGTGTTTCATAATTTGAAACAAAAATTAAATTAAAAAATACTTCTGACCCGTACTAGATATTTGCTATGACTTTCGATAAAAAAAAAGATCATTAGGTTTAGGTGAGAATTTTCGTCTTAAATCCAAAATTCAGTTTTGTATGAAACAGGCCGCGCAGCAGTTCCTCTTAATCTATAGCTCTATATCGAATTATGGTGTCCGTTAAATTAGCACAATTTTCATTATTACTACACCATATGGTTTAAAATGTACATACGAGTATGTACGAGTACATGGAATGGTTCATTAAAACGAATTTTAAACTTTTTCAACTTTTTTTATTTTTGACTTTGTATACATATATACGGTTTTAGGCATCAGGGATGGTTCACATAAATTGTATTATTGAGTATTGCTATATCCTGACTTTACATACTGTACAGTTTAAGCTATTTTGTATGTATTAATGTTTTAACTTTATATATCTATTCAATTTATTTTTTATAACTTATTGAAGTTTGTAAACCTCATTGTAATATTTTAATCATTGAAGAAGATAATATTAACACATCCCTAATGAACCACGAAACCGAAAAAACAACAGAAATTAAAAAGATTTCAGTCGCATCTGGGACTCGAACCCAGGACCTCTACCTATCCGGGGTAACCGCTTAACCAACTTAGGTAATGAGACGAGTTCAATTTACGCCATGTACACCGATATCATACTTCATGTTCAAGATTTGTTAATATTATCCTCCATTTTTATAAATCTCAAACTTTAAAACTTTGCAATCATCATAAGGATAGCATCCAATAATATGAGATTTATAACGAAGACAACGCCTATATACGAGTAATTATAATTTGTGATGCCTAGTGAAATAATTAATCAAAAATCTCAACTTAGTACTAAAATAATCGAAAAACATTTGAAAATACGAGCAAAGCCGGTTATAAACATGAGTATATTTTAACAAATTTCATCAAAATTCCACCAAAAGTTTTATGCACATGCCCCACGCAGAAGCCTATAAGGTATTAAAGGTTTTCGATTTCAATCACCCCAGTTTGGCCGCGTGAGACTTAAGAGGTAGGTAGGTATCTGTAAGGCGGGATAAAAGCTTCAGATTATGTTTTCAATTTGTCAAGTTTCCTTGTCTCAGCCAAGCAGGTGGCACCTCTGTTCGGCAGTTTCACTAAATCCTTTTTTATGTTGGCAACACTGACGTGTATGATAAAGATACGAAGAAGAGATTCCACGCGAAAGAAAATTCTTAAAATAAAGCTATATATAGCTAGGAATATATGTATGTACTAGAATATAAATTTTTCACACTGGATGCCCTGAGATTTCCTCGAAATTTCATATTTGCATCTTTCGAGCCCGGCGCAAGGTATTTTAAGGAGGTGTCTTGCCTGAAAGATTTTTTTGTTGTAGGAGAAAAAATAAAAGCTTGAAAATTAAGAGATTAATATTTAATAAATTAATAAAAAATTACTTTGTAATTACCACTTTATTAATATATACGTATTATGGAGTATTTTGTATATTCATGATGAGGAAAGCATCGCTTTCGAAACTTTTGATATGTTACATTATTTGTGCTCTTTGGGAAAAGACCTTAACTTAATTCAAAACCCTAACCAAAGATAGGAAAAAGGACAAATATTTGGTTATAGACAATTTACAAAAGTTACCTTTTGTGCTTACTGAATAAAAAATATTTAATATGTTATTAACTATTTGCTGCATCCTCTTTGGGCTGCATCCCCGAGTTTTGTCGTCAGCTTATAAATCTGAGTGATACGTAACTCAATTTTATCAATATTACTCAATAACATCTTAAATCTTAATCTTTTTTTTAGTACTCAATTTTAAACGCATTTTTTTTCCTCAGCACCAGCCAGAACCTATCAAACACATATACATTTTCTCTTTATAATTATTGTTTTCTATATATTACCATACTATGTCAATACTAGCTTTTTTCCATTATATTTTTGTATAATATAACTTAATATGAACTTAGCTTGTCAATTTGACTGTCCTAAAACGGGATTTGTTCCTAGTTGGGCAGTCAAAGCTTTCTTACATTTTGTTATTAAATAATGTATTTCAAATAAATGAATATCATTATTATTATTGTTATATAGCACTAGCTTGAACCTAAGTTCAAGCTAGTGCACGCTTTTGCTGTATACCCATACAGCAAAAATATATTTAAATATTGGAATAATGAAAATACACGCCGAGTACCCCCAATGTGCATCACGATACTACTACCAAAGTCACTAGTCTAGAAGCAGTGGGGCCCTTGCAGTTATTTCGTACAAAATCATACATAATTTGATATAAATTCCATACTTCCTGGTGTTCAAAAAGTTCTTTGTACCAAATAAGTACTGCCATACCTCACCGTGATCTACTGTGTTTACTGTATGGCAGAGTTCGCTCAGCAAAAGTATTGCGCTGCTAAATAATATTTCACTTTTGAAGATTTCAATTGACATGTCTCTTAATTATGTCATTCAAATAAAAAAAATTATATTGTAACGTATTTTTGTTGCTGTTCATAGTAAATTGACGAATTTGATTTGCCATGATTCTGAGAGGGTCTTTCCACTCTTACTTCTCGGAGCACCTTCAACTGAATTATCGATATATCAGATACAGTATTAAAACCCAGATACGCGGCTTTCCCTTTAAAAGGACACACATTTTTGAAACTTCACAGGATGTAGAATTGTTTTTCAAGCTTTCATATTGTTGTGTTTTGTGAAAGTGGGGTAGGAGGAAGGTTGGGTAGAAGAGAATGCACCACGATGGGCGTCAGGGTTGTACTTCAGTGGAAGTAGCCCCAAGTTGGACGTCAGAGTTATATTACAGGGAAACTGGGGAGACAAGAATATCGGCGTGACTTACCCAGGTGTTAGTCTCCAAGGCAGGTATGGTTAGCTCAGATTCCGGTACAGCAATGAGGTTTTTTTCTCCTTCAGGGTCGAGTGAGTAGACCGCGGTCTTATAATTGGGTTTGAGGCAATTTCTAATCTACGTTAAATGAGGCGAGGGAGTACTTTCAGTCTCGGAATTTATTGTACAGTGATACTAGGCATTATAAGTTATGTGCAATCGTATTACTAATAGAAGGGTCCTATTTCTGACATGAAGTTAAACATAATAAATATAAGAGTAATGTAAGAATAGGAAATAAGATTTGTACAGCGCCCTTGAGGTGATTTTTCACAAAAACGGCGGTATAAAAATCATCCGATTATTATTATTATTATAATTCTTTCTCTCTCTGATGGATTTCTAAAACCCGGTGTATCAATTATGGCAAGGGCAAGTACAACACATGATAGAGGGTAGGTAGAAAACAGCTTACATGAGAAGATCGGAACGGTGGCATCTCGCATTAATATGGTCGATGTAGTCGGCGGGAGCCGAAGGCAGGAGCCCAAGAGCCGGGCATGTCCACACTGTCCAAAAAAGATACAAAACTTTTTTTTTAAAGACATTTTGCATGTTTGGTTTTAAATAAAACGTGTAATTTAAGTTAACCACGAATCTAAGTTATTCAATAATAATAATAATAATAAATATCTTTATTGTAATTAAATTTAACTATAACGAAAAGACATGTATAATATAATATTGTAAGTGTACAGTGGTTAATAAAGTAAAATAGAAAATAATATAATAACAGTTATAGTTGAAGTTTCAGATAACCCGCTCCACTGAGCTAGCCTGTGTTGAGGCAGTAATTTTGCAAATTATTTTATAATTTTAAAATACCTATGAACATACATTATATTGAGATATGCTTCGTAAATCGTTGAATCAATAATTTCAAATTTGGGTGAGTGCCGGCAAATTCCTTATCATTACTTTTAATCCAATTTTTTTACGTTGTGTTTGAATATTTTTTGTGAATCAGATTTTTTTATGCTAACCGGAAAAATTTTGTAAATTTTTAATAAAATATTTATTAATTTAATAAATACTAAAATTCCGTTGCCCAAAAGTAATATGAATTACGGGAATTTGGAGTAAATCTTTGTTGGCAATTCTAGAAATACGAGTGTTTGGCCTTTTTTCATAGTATTTACTTTCGTTTGAATAAAGATGAGGGAGGATTGTTTTATCGTTAATCTGCCGAACGTCAAATACTATCATTATTTTATCGAAGGAAGCAATCACTTTGTGGCTAGACATTATAATTTAAATTAAAAATGTTTTTGTTTTAAGCCACTTTCTATTTATGTATATTTCTGCATTCCAATCCAATCCAGAAATATATATAAAAATAAAGTGGCTTAAAACAAAAACATTTTTAAATTAAATTATACTCTCATTATGTTAAAGATTAAGTTAGAGTCTGTAATTAGAGATAGCTTAAGGATTATTTTTATAATCGTTTTCTGTGCCTTTATGATTGGGTCTAGTGCACATGAATTACCACCTCCCCACGCTATGATACATTACTCAATAATAGATCAATATTCGAAAACTATTTATCACAATCCTTGAAATATGTCTATAAAAATAAAAATAAAAACCCAAATTAGCGAAAAATCGTATTAGTAAAAAGGCTAATCGTGTGTTTTATTCTACTCAGTCGTACACTGAATTAATGCAAACACACAGCTGTTTTATTGATCATCGTGTATTCAACCTTTTACTAAAAAAAATCAAACGACAAATGAATTATCTTTCTAGGTAAAACAAGTAAAATTATGGCTGATTGATCTGAATGTTGAAACATAACTTGTAAAAAATCTTTGCTATTTTTTTCTGCTTACTTTAACTATAACTTCAGTATTTACTAATTGTAAACAATACATTCTAATTACTTATACTATGACTCTAAAATTTACATTCCATTAAACAATATTTCCATTAAATATTGTACTTTCTTTCTCTTAAAATACATAAAATAATTAATATTCTAGTAGTCTTATTTACTTAAATTACTCATATTACCCACACACAGGCTGAGCCTATTTGGGTTCCCATTTCTTGCTATTATAATTTCAACAATTCATAAAAAAAAAGTAACTTCATGTTCTACTACTTTAAGTTAAAAAAAAACAGCGGAAAAAAAGACACAATTTTTTTTTTTACAACATGTGTTGTTTCACTATCAAAAACGTGTTTTTTTGCATAATGTCTTACTAAAAAGAACACAAAGTATAAAAGGATTGTCCTATTTTTTCAATAACATCTATAACATCTATAAATCCCTCAAAACGATTGTTTGACTTGGTATTGGCTATCAAACTTCACAAGTCCCGTAAAGTTTGGTCAGCGCTCAACATTTTCCGAGAAGGAAACAACGTAAGCATTCAAAGCCGTAAATGTTCATGAAAAAATGTTGGAGTTATATTTCGGTTTCGATGATAATCCTCCGGCAATGGTTTAAAAACAAACCTTATTTATTATTTAAATTAGGATTAACTTATTGAAGCTTTACACTTTCAATATTAGAAGCTTTTTTTTAATTAATAAAGATTTTCAAGTAACAAAAAAGATTTACTAAACTTAAATGAAAGGCTTTTTAAAATTGTTTAGGTTGTGAGTACCGCACAAAAGTCCTAACTGCTTCTTACCATCTGATATCCCCAATTGGGGTATGTTATGAAGGTGATGGTAGCGGGAAGGGGGAGAGGAAGGTGGAGAAGTTTCTTGCTATTCAGATCTTTTTATTTTTTACAGTAACTCCACGCATGAGGCCCTGAGGGAAATAATTTCCCTCTAGGCCTATTTCATTTTAGGGATGGTATGTGGAGGGTCTTTTAGGGGTTAGAAAGCAATGAATCTATGTCTTCAAGAGACCCATGTTGTTGAAATGAGAGAGGAAACACAGAGGCCGGCAAATAATTCTACAGCGGAGCTGTTAAACATAAGAACGATTCATAGAAGCGACACATTCGATGTGGCAAACGTTGATATGCAAATGTTGGGCTCGCGTTCGGGGTGTTTCCCGACTGTTCACCGGTGCTGAAGAGGTTAATGACGCTAGTTCCTCAGAGTATCTTCCATTGAAATACTGGTAGAACAAGAACTGCATTCTCACCTGACGTCTGTGCTCCAAAGATTTCAATCCATTTAAGATAGGCAAATTTATCAAACGGACCGCCCATTTCTTCATAGAGTCAAGCGTTTTTTCAAATGTTATGGGACTCCCGACTAGAGGTGGCTGCCAAATTCTACAGTAGGGCGCACTTGCGATTTGTACAGGGTCAACAGTACTATTAAAGTATCTGCGGGCCCTGTACAGTACGAACATCTTCTGAGAGGCTAAATTAAGCCATACCTAAGCTGGTCACTTAGCGATACACCAAGCATATCAATGGAGGGCTTGTTGGAAAAATTGCTTCCATTAAAGGAGACTAGATTGTTACCAAACATTGCTAAAACCATTTCGAGCAACTTTTCTATTCTGAGTTGTGAGCGATACTGAAAGTATTTATCTCTCTGGGTATTCAGTTTTTTTTTGTTTTTTTGTTTTTTGTTTTTTTGTTTATTGTTTTTTTTTTTTTTTTTTTTTAATTTAAATCAATTATGCCCTAGAGAGGCTAGATTGCACGGGTATAATTAAACGATTTCTGAATTATTAAAATTAACTTTCGTATTGTTTTTTTAAATAGGATTTTGTATTTTCGCATGCTTGACGTAGTTTAGATTTTTTTTGTGACGTCTTAATACATATTAAAAAGATCCATCCCTCATTTTGTTCCTAAGTGTCTACCGAAACTATCGGCTCACAGGTATTTCCGGGAAAATTTCTATTCGGCAATTACATGTACCTAAAGGCAGTGCCGTGCACTACATAAAGGCTGAAAAGCCATGCTTACCCTTACAAAAAATAACAAATACGCGAAATAAAATAATTTTTATTTCATTTTTGGTGGTTAAAATGAAGAGATTCAATATTTTTTTATTTAAAATTGTGCCATAAAGCTATTTTACAATTTTTTTATGAAATATGATGTGCGTGGAATAGGCAGAGGAAGGATGAAAGTAAACTGAATGCCGTAGAAAAGAGATCTCTGAGGCGAATGTGTGATAAAAACCATGTATGTTCGTGTGAAAAATATTGAGATTCGTAAAGAATGCAAGGCGGATGTAAGCGTAATGAGTATGATTAAGAAAACGATGCTTAGATGGTTTGGGCATGTAGAGCGAATAAACGAAGAAAGAAGTGTAAGAAGAATATATGACTCGAACGTGAATGGAAAAAGAAGCCGGGGACGTCCAAGGAAGACATGGCATGATCAAGTGAATCAAATACTTGAGTCGGGTCATGTCAGAAGTAGGAATAATAGAAGAGAATGTATGAGACGATGTATGAATGTAAATGAAACAATAAGTGCCTGCCAAGATCGAGTCGTTTGGCGGTCACTCCTTTCTGCCTACTCCTGCGAAGAAACGGCGTGATGGTTAGTTAGTTAGGCAATTAGGTAGAAGTAAATAATGTTTAACCATTGACGATAATAATTAGATGTAATTTGCTTAGTCGTAGAGTGTTTTCTCGGTAAGAAAGAGGTCCTGAGAGTATTTCTCAGATGCGACCGTTACACAATTATATGAAAAGAGCGGGTACTTGTTTTAGTATAAAGAGGGTAGCCAGATAAAAATAATAATATTGCAGTTAAACCGAAGATAGGTGATTGTGGCAATTATATTCATAAATTGTAGTGAGCAATACCCCAAATACAAGAATTTATGTTACCATGGAAACCAAATTCTTTCTTATAGTAGAAAAAAAACATTTCATAACGTGGCTGCGAAAATTAAAAAAAAAATCTTGAAGATATTATGGACTCGTATCACCAAACCTCAACGACGCATATAAAATACGGGGAGAGAATCTCTCTCAGTGTGTACCTAACAATCATGGGAAACTTAGAAATATTATATTTAAAATTTGCAAAATTGTATCACAGAAGTATCAGTGCGACAGCAAATTAGTTCGACACAGTCATCTGGCGGGCTGTGACCGCAGAAGCCTCCGTCAATTGGCGCACCCCTCCCCCGCTAATGTCTACCGCCGCCGCCTCTCCGCCAGGGCACTGTATTGGCTAATTGACCCCCGTGGCCTCTATTTCCTCTATTTTGAATCTAATTCACCCTGGAAACAAAGCTTCCCGGTGCCCATACCCTCCAGGGTCAGTTTTGTAAAGGTTCGTGTTTAACTCTTGATACCAGTAAAACTAAGATATTATCTGCAGTAGTACTTAATATTACTACTGGGTACACCGCACAATACATAATACTTGCATGTCTTTACATTTTGCACTTTTATTTAGCAATACTGATAATCATGTACAAGTGTGCGCGTGTACAAGTATCGAATTAGTCAACCAGTACGTGTATCTAGGTGTTACGGTGGATTGTAATATGAAATGGGACGTACAAATTTCCAACCTCTGTAAGCGACTTCGAGCCATTGTAGGAAGACTCCACAAGATAAAATTATACGTGCCTATAAAAACTATGAAACTAATTTATTTGTCTCTAGCAGAATCGACTATAAGGTATGGTATAACTTCTTGGGGACACTCCTGTAAGACCAACATAAAACACTTACAGCTGATTCAAAACGCCATGGTAAAATTGTTACTGAGTAAAACAGTTTTTAACCAAAGGCGAGACATTGATATCATGTACAAATGAATTAATGCATTACCTGTTCGTGGTATTTTGTGGCATAAAATTCTACTGCAACATATATCTGAAAGTCCGTATAAGGCAGTGGTGGATCATGTACACAATACACGTTTCACACAAAATATAGGAATGATAGTGCCAATATTTCAAAATAAATATGGTCAACGAACCCTTTTTTTTTTTTTTTACATGAATACCGCACAAGAGTCCCAACTGCTCCCAACCGTCTGGAGCCAGTGAGACTATGGCATTCCCAATTGGGGAATGTTGTGAGGCTGGAGGTATTGGGGAGGGGAAGGAGAAGGGGAAGGGGAGGAGGGAGGTGGCGAAATACCTTGAATACATTGTACCATTTATATTTAACAAATTGCCGTACGAATTTAAAAACAATTGTCCTATGATGAAATTCTCACTGATGTTAAAGTGTTGGCTTTTGGAAAGTAACCTTGTGTATTGATGGTAACAAATATGACGGTCTCCTTGGTTGTATAGCTCCTAGATATCTGGTGTACTTACTGTTACGGTGTTACTATTATATTTAAGTCTATCCTCATTGTAACCAACCTGTACTGCTGTTTTATGTATATATCTTTTAAATTTTTATTTCTTAATCTATTTAATACTTACAGATGCTTTGATATTTCTGATATTTACGTAATAGTTATATTTTTGTAATATGAATGTTTTTATAATGTTGATATTTTTAAAAGTATTGATGTTTTTATAATATTGATATTTTTATAATATTGATACTTTTATAATATTGGTACTTTTATAATTTTGATATTTTTTATGATATTGACATTTTTATAATATTATTTAAATCGGTGTTATAAGATTGGACTCTAGTATCTCAATAACAAATCTGTAATGCTTTTACCATTATTTTTTCTCTTTAATTTTTTTTTTCTCAACTTATGTACAGCACAAGATGCATGCGCCTAAATATAATAATTTTTGCCCTACATTTGTATGATGATTGTAATTTATTGTTGTATTATATTATATTGTTGAAATAAACTCCTGCTGACAAGCTACTTGCAGTGGCTTAGCGTGTATAAGTTCCCACTGTATATAATTAATATTATACAATAAAAAAAATAAAAAAAATAACAATAATAATAAGAGTTAATTTCTATAGCGCAATTTTGTTAAGGTTCACCTCAAGTGCACTAATGACAGTTATAGAGCGATACTTGTGAAGTTAAATAAACATCGGAATATCCGGACTGGCAGCTCCAATGTAACATGTGTAAATATGATTTTGCATTGAGATGGAAATCGCAACCCTTTGGATAAATGCTTAGAGCTTAGACAACTCAGCATTTATTTGATCACATCTATACAGGTGATCAAAATTTATGGTGCCAATCCTCTTCTTAATTTACATAAATTACTTATGTCCCATAGAATGTGAAAGCGAAATCATAGTTTTACAGATGATACTGTTATTCTAGTAAATGAGAAAAATGGCTTAGAAACATTCAAGAAAGCAGAAGTCACTCTAAACAGAATCAAAATATGGCTGGACTATCACTCACTCATAATAAAACCAAATTCATCGTTTTTAAAATAAACAATACTAAAATTTTAGAGACAAACCTTAACTTGAAAATTCACAGCTTACCACATTTAAATGGTAAATGTAATTGTCTATCGTTGGAAAATGTTAACCACATAACGTATCTAGGTGTAAACATTGATCATAATTAAAAGTGGACTGATCAGATTATTTATTTAAATAAGGCAGTACTAGTGATATTATTTTTAATTTACTCATTAGAACATAAAAAACCATCATGAAAATTGTACCTAAAGTCCCTGTAAGAACTAGCACTGAAAAAATCTTTAAAACTTAACATTATGTCAATAAAACAATTATACTCTAAAACAATACTACTTAGATTCATAAATATAACAAGAAATAACATCAATCACACATATAAACACTAGATCTTAGAGTAAAAAACACATACAACAAAGAACGCTAAACACAAAATTTGGACAAGAAAACTTTTTATACTATGGTACTACTTTTTATACTATGGTACTCCACAACAAAATCCCATTATCCTTTAAAAATCACAACAACCATAATAAATTTAAAAACCAAATAAAACACTGGATGCGTTACATGGGGAGATCTGAAATTGAAATATATTAACACCAAATACATACTAACACCGAAACTACTCAACTACACTTAAAACACCTCACCTTAGAATTATTTTTATTTTTTCATCAATTTAATGTAATGTAATTTAATATTTTGTAAATGAAATGCTCAGGATGGAAATCCCAGTGAGAATATCATTATTTTTTTTTATTTCGTTATAAAAAATAAGATTATAAAACCTTTTTATTATTATTATTATTATATTGATGGATAATTAGCAAAATTGACCCCACAGTATGCGAGTAATGTAAGTGGCGTGGCGGGCTAAACATCGGCTACAGCAAAAAGCTTTTTATAAAAGCACACAACGCCACCGGCACAGGCTGGAGGCTAGAAAGAGCTCACCCCACCTCACCGGACGTGTTCCCTACCATTGTTGGAATTCCATTGTGAGCTTTAAACTGTAATAGTCTTACACGACTTGTAATGCAATAGAAAGAGCTTTTGTTGGAAAGTGTTAAGTTTTTTGTGTAATTGTTCCTCTAGTTATAACGTTATAAGGAACTGCTATAAAAGAAGGAGCGCTGTGGAAATCTTAATTCATTTCACAAAGAGTCATAACTGATGGTGTGCACGATGAATGCATATTTTTACAACAGTCATCTTCCTTTAAAATCACTAAATCAGTGGTTTAAGCTTACTGGTTGTAAACCTAAAATGTTTTTTTTTTCAATTAAATATATTCTTTAGACTTTTATAAAAAGTCAATAGATGTCTTATATTAATAAAAAATCGGATATTAATCCGAAGACAGTGTTTAGTTTGCAATTGTGTTCCTCGGGAACTTTGTAATCATTATAAAGATATCTGTCAATAATATGGGATAAAAAAATGTGGAATAATATTAACAAATCTTGAATTTGAGATATGATATCGATGAAGGTGTAATAAATTGAACAGGTCTCATTAGCTAAGTTGGTAAAGCGGTTGCCCCGGATAGGGAGAGGACCTGGGTTCGAGTCCCAGATGCGACTGAAATATTTTTGTTTTCTGACATTTTTTTCCGTTTTCATATTTCATTTCGGTTATGTTAATATTATTTTCTACAGTGATTAAATATTTTTTTAAACTATTGTATGAAGCTATCACTTTGTGGTTATACATTATAATCAAATGAAACACTAAAACTTTGCTTAAACCACATTTATTTTATACGACTAACGGTTTCAGAACAACCATTCCATCCTCAGGGCAAGTGTATACTGAACAATATTAGAAAATTATAGAAGAACATACATAGTAAATGGCACAGTGGGGGTGGAGGGCGTGGCTAGGGATTAGTAAAGAGTGGGGGAAGAGATAGAGATTGAGGGAGGGGTGAAAGGAAACATATTTAGAATGGGGATGTAAGTTATGTTTTTTTGATTATTAATAATAGACTCATTATTATTGAGGGATTTCTTAATTTCCAAGGCTTCTAAATTATCTAAGCGCTTACTTTTACTATTAATGTGAAGAATATTGATCCCTGCGTTTTTATCAAAACTATGATTGTTTTTTTTTATTAAAAAATCTTTCTAACTTTTTACCGCTGATGGAACGGCTTTAAAATTATATTTGGAACTTCTTTTGAACTGGTTTATTACCTTCTGAAAAATGGTTTACATGGTGCTTGTAATATTTTTTGTGCCAACTTTATTTTAAACAGTTTCTTATTTTTATAAACAATAATTATTAGCCCGAAACACTCATCCAAATTGAAAAAACCTTCAGAGAAAAGATAAATGTCGCCGACAGTTTCTTATTTCTTTTTTTTTTCTATGATATCAAGCTTGTTTGGTAAATGAATTTTGTATTAGTTTTTATCCAATACTTACATAAATTACGGGTAACCAGGTATTTTAACATGGGTCAATTTGTAAAATATTTTATTATGTAAATAATTTAATAGGTTCACATCAGGGTGGAGTTCTTGGATGTAGGCGAATAAAAGTTGTTAACCCCATGCTTTGTTATTTATCGTATGGTTGATGTTATATATGTTCTAGGAAATATCTTTTGTTCCGCATTATAGTGGTTGGTTTTTTTAGCTAACACTAAATCAGTCCTATATCGTGAAAAAAATACATTATTTGGTTAGTTTCTACAAAACTTAGTTTAAAAAATACTTCTCAGGGGATAATTTGAATTATAAATTAATGTAACAATAGGGAAGTATAAGTTTCAAACTGCTAATCCTATTAAGTACACCTCATTTCTGTTTCAGTCCCTGAACTGGGTAGTTGTATGTAAAGCTAGTAGCCGCCACCGCCACCCCTTCGTGTGGACTCTGGTTTCCATTAAGGAGTTGGGTGGTAAACCTTAACTAACCCGGGGATTTGCGGTTCGTAACTCACCACCTTCGAGACCTCTTACAGGAGTAGCTACGGAACCCACCGTACTACAATGTACTGTACAGGCTGGGTTAACCAGCTATAGGCCGCCGTCCCGCCGCCATGAATTGGCGAAAGCTTTCTAAATACTACGAAAGAAACAAAAAAAAACTTAGGAAAAGGTTCACTCTTTGTTGAAGCCGAACGAAATGAAAGCGAAGCGAGACTAATCTGAAATAATAAAAGAGATTGCATTTTACGTTTGAATTTATATAGGAATCATGTAAACAGTTGACATAATGAATTTAAAATTAGTTTGCAATAACCACTTTATTAATATATACATATCAACATCTTTCGAAAGCAAAGCATTCCTCATCAGGACATACAGAATACTAAAAAATAATAATGCAAGAATAGACAAATTATAAACATAAACAAAAATTGATTAAAGTATGTAAGTAATTAATCAAAAATGTTACTGAAAAATTATTATAAAAGATTGAATAACAAATTTATATTAAAAATTAAAAAATAAATTATTTTTATTATTAATTCTAATATGAAAATAAATTCGAGAGAGAACTATTTTAAAAAATATATTTATATTAATTATATTTATATTAATTATATTTAATTGAATATTAACACTTTTTCTGTATTCAAAAATTTCAAATTGTTCTAATTGTAAACCGGTTGTATTTGTATATAAAAATTTTAAACCATTATTTATTTCAAATGAATGATTGGTTTCCAAAAAAGGGCAATTACAAAGTAATTTTTAATTCATTTAATAATAATGACGCTACAAAGTGAATCTTTTGAAGAAATTATAGTTCGTATACAATTTGATGGCTCCTACGAATTACAGATTTATAGACAAACTATTTTAATAATAATAATAATAATAATATTTATTTACTTGAAACACACATTATTTAACATAAACATTTAAGAAAGCTTTGACTGCCAAACTAGGAACAAATCCCGTTTAAGGAGAGTCAAATTTACAAGTTTAGTTCATATTAAGTGCTATTATACAAAAATAGAAGGGAAAAAATCTAGTATTGATATAGTAAGATAATATAATATATCTAGAAAAAAGTATAATAATTAAGAATAAAGAGACTATTTACATGGGTTTGATAGGTACTGGTTGGTGCCATTAGAGAAAAAATACGTTTAAAATTAAGTACTAAAAAAAAAAGATAATATTATTGAGTGATATTGATAAGATTGAGTTACGTATCACTCAGCTTTATGAGCGGATGACGAAACTCGGGGATGCAGCCCGAAGAGGATGCAGCAAATAGTTAATAGTTTTTATTCAGTAACCACAAAAAGTTACTTTAGTAAATTGTTTATAACCAAATGTTTGTTATTTTTCCTTTCCTTGTTTATGATTTTTAATCAAGTTAAGATATTTTCCCAAAGAGCACAAATAATGTTAATATAAATTCAGACAAGTAAATTAAAGTATGAGATGGTAATAGTAATAAGGCCAAAGCGCCGCAGTACTAGTTATATAGAAAAGATGAAGGGTATTATACTTTTTTTTTTTTCGAAGAAGAATTCTTATGGGAGGCTTATACTTTGTGATGTCATTATGTATTTTAATTAAAACAAAATAACTTTGTATACATCACTCTTTACTGATATACAATACAACATGTTTCGTGAACGATGTTCACTTCTTCAGGTATCACGTATTATACAATTCCTAGGATATTGTTACAAGCCCGAAATAGATAAAGGATTATAAAAGAATCCATAAAGCAAATTTAAAGAAATTGTGTTTCTTTTTTAAAGTGCGATATGCATTTTTTCTTTGTTTGGTGTAGAGTAATAAAGAATTACATATGAAGGTTAAGGCAATACGAAATACTTTGTGTGCACCACTGTTTAATATATGAATATTAGCATGTTTCGGAAACAGTGGCGTACACAAAGGATTTCGTATTAATTTCATTAATAATTGACACCACAAAGTAATTATACATTTATTGAAAAAATAAACATTTTTATCTAAGACAAGTCAAAAACAATGAAAAAAATATTTGGCCACACGAAAGTCCATGAATAAATTTCCAGGAATAAATTGCATGAATTATTTGTTCATTTATCGATTCATATAGAAACATGTTATGGCTGTACATAATTGAGCTTTTCGCCTGAAACCATTTTTCAAACAAATAAAGATTAAAAAGTGAGGTTATGATTGTTTTTCCGCATATGCGATTATTCTTAAATAAAAAATAATATTTAAGCACAACTGCTTTGTTTGGATTATTTAAAAATAGCGCAAATAAAATAATTATATTTTACAATAATATAAATATTCACAAAGTTACGGCATTGTTTTTTTTTTCTTATGGTAAATAAAAATATTATACACTGAGCACAATACGAAAACATCTGTGCAGATCTGTTTATGTGCTCGGAAATAAATTGTTTTGAGTAGCAACGGTGGCACTGAGCGCTGAGTGTAAAGGTAATTAGCAATTGTACCATATAAATGTTGCATGTTCAATATCCAATCCTCCGTTACAATAGCTGGAAAATAAAAGAGACTTCCAGTAAAACCGATTGAAATACGCATTTTTGTTACATAAATAGGGTAGTTTTACGGTGCGCCAGTATCGTAGCCAGTTATTTGTACCGCGGTGGCTCGGGACAAAATACCGCAAATCGGAGACAACGTAAAAACGGGGGAGCTTTTCAATAGGTCCAGGTACATTGGAATAAACCCGAAGCTTCCGCACAGAATAATGTTCTGTGAAATATTGGCGCTAAATTCAATTCGTTTGAAATATTGCCGCTAAATTCAATTCACGTTATTTTTCCAACATGTGTTTGTTTTACTCTCCGGTCCGCCGTGTAAACACCGGGAAATAGGGATGCCGAGAAAACACTGTTGTAACCAAATCATCGATATATTAATGCAAACTTAGTTAACTGTCATTGTTTTGTCGTTGTCGTATTAATCTGATTTTTAAAATAGTTTCTTCAAACGGATATGGCTTTAAAAGTTCCGCTGTGTAGTTTTAGCAAAGATACCGTATTGGTTCGTTTTCGGAAGTTACAGGTATATTTTTTATGAAATTATTAAATTAATGAGCAAAAGGTTCTCGTTCTCTTCATGTTTCGCTTATAAAAATAATATAAATAATTGAATCATTTGTACAGCGCCGTTTTTGTGAAAAATCACCTCAGGGACGCTGTACAAATATTACTACCTACTCTTTATCTAATTATGTACAAACAGATACAAAAAAAATACATACCTGGCAGGTCGCTTCAGATGAACATACTTTTATTATAAAATTTAATTATAGAGATGAAAGTTTTATAGTTGCTATATGATCCTTCCTTTTCTATTGATGTTACATGTATTAGAAGATTGGTGGCACAAGACGAGTTGGTATTTATTTGAAAAATGTATAATATTTAAGACTTGAGAATATTTATAAAATGACCTTAAAAAGGGTAAGAAGTTTTTAATAGATATATTTATTACTATTTTTTTATTTATTTATGTTGGACAATAAATTATTTTATTGTTTATATATTTTATTTTATTTTGACGTACGTAAAAACAAAGTATCTTCCTTGAGAATTTCAAGGAAGATACTGTGTTTTTACTTACCACGGCAGAAAACCTCGACACTTTAGCCATTGAATCATGAGCTTCGCCCCTGTCAATACCTGTTTAAAACAATAATATTATAATAATTCGAAGGTACCTACTTTATTTTGAGCCTTTTCATTGATTTCAAGTATCTGTATTAAGTCTTATAGTATATCAAAATATTAATGATACTGTTCGCTTTTTGAAGAACTGATTTTCCATTAGCCTAAACGATCAGCGATATATAACCCCTATTAAATATGCCATTTAAACCGATTTATTTTAGATATGACTACTTTCCTGTTTATGGTATTATTGAATCTATCTATTTTCTATCCACATATTTTCTTCTTGTATTATATAAAGCAGAATGACATGTGTTTGTTTTGCATACAAATCTATATTTTATTCCTAGCTTGATGAAGTTTTGCACACCTGACCTACAAAATAAGAAGCAGGTTACTGTTTACGTGAGATTTCAAAGAACCACCCTCATCCTTCTTTCCCATCCTTAATTTACTCCAAAGCACTCACAACCCCGGGCAACGCCGGGTACTTCAGCTGGTAAACATATAAATGTGAAAGTTTCATAGGTTAATGTAAAACTACGACGCATAGTTGGTGCGGTACATATGTGCAATGTGCATCCCTGCGCGTGGAAGTTCGGCCATCGGGTACAAGGTAGTACCTGCGAAGGTAGTAGCAGGCTATAGGGGATATGGATCTGTTATTGTTCAGTTTAATTAGTTTGCACAAATCATAATGCAAAGTGGTATGTAGTTTGGGTGTAATTGTACCGTAGTTTGCGCATTGTGCACCGCTAAACAGATGATTGCATTTTCAAATTATGGCATTGCAGATTTATAATTGATATATTATGATTTGCCGATTTAGCGGTAAAAATGGTCGAGCGTAATTTAATTTGAACATCTCATTGAAATAAATAAAATTGATTTGATTAAAAACGTAAAACAATCATTAAACTTGCAACGTGGATTTCTGGGAAAAAAGATTACGTTTTAAGGAATTATAACAGACTGAATTTTATTATTTTGTTTGAAGAGATTTATTCACAATGCACTTTTGTTACGTCATTTTATTACTACACTACCAGTTTCGACACATCCGTGTCATTCACTATCGTTCTTAAAACTAACTTAAATTAAACAACTACAGAAATAACTAGACATTATTAGGTGAGGGTAGTGGGGGTGGTGATTTGGAAGGGGGGGCGGTGGGAGGAGTCAAAATAACAAGGAAACATGGTTAAAAAAGGAGATTTATAGAGTGCTTTTATTTTGTTTCCTAAATTAATTTAAGTTTTTTTTTCTCTATTTCTAAAGGCGCACAATTTAAAAAATGTCTTAATATTTGAATGCCTAAACTTATTTTTTCTTTATTGAACCTATGGCCGGTCTCTAATGAACGATTGGCAAACTCGATATAATTATGATTTCGTAAACAGAGTTCATGTTCCCTGACTTTTAAAAATGAAATAAAATTAATTAACAAAGCCACGTAGTGATTAAAACTGTTAAAAGAAAATTTCTAGAAATTGTTACAAAGTTAATGCCCAAGAAATACAATTTTATAAGTTTTTATGGAATTTTGATGAAATTAAATAGTTTTATTTAACTGGTAATCCGACTGATTTTCAGACGAACCATTCCGACCAATTCATTATCATAGAGGTGATGAATATTACGGTAATCATCCTTATTATTTATAATTTGCATTACCTGATGATTGAGATTTCTAGGAATATTCGAGGGAGAAGGAAGCACAACACGAATCTTAACTTGAGGTGAGTAAAATAACGAGACAGCGTTTTTTCGTAACCGTTTAAGTTCCGAAATGGTTGTAACAGTTTCGCGGATTTGTGGAATAACCATTTTTAAAAAACTTGTAACTGCACATTTTGTTTTGAGAAATCTGCGCAAAACCTTTAAAATAGTTCCCGCAACACTTTACTAAACTGCTATACCGTTATTGTAAACCGTTTCAAGGAAACGCTTTCGCCCGAAAAATGACCACTGCTACAAAATGCTTTCGAAAAAAATAAATACCCGAATACATACGCACGTACCCGACAAAATTTAACCAGAGATTTCTGAGCATATATAGAGTTAAAAAAGTAAGTGTGATTTTATTGTCGATGAAAAACAAAAAAAAATCTACATCTAGCGCGTCACGTAATACGCACTCCGTCTCATTCCAGCAGCACTGTACAGACGGGACGGAGAACATAGAACGTCATCTGTTGCTATATGTGGCACTGTAATCAGTGGAGACGTGTGACAGAATATTTAATTTTGTTTTTAATTGTACAAAAACATCGTCAAACAGCAAAACGTACAATGCCGCTTAAAGATTGTTGTTTTTTTGAATAAGAGACTGCGTCCATTTACTATACATATGAAGTATACTATACAGTTATAAAGATGCAAAAATACTTTCGATATAAAAGTTAATAAGAACGACTTAAATTAAGAGATATAATCGCATATCTCCTAAAACCTTCGAGGTTTATGTTGAAGATGTCAAGAGATAAGTCATTTAGCTGCACCATACCCCGTATTATACCGTGCTGAGCTAAATACGTCTTTTTAACCATGTGGTACGTATATCAGATCGTGGTGCCACCCCTGGCAGTAGTTGTTTGGTACAAAGAACTTATAGCACTACAGGAGTTATGGACTTTTTATCAAAGAACAAATATTTAAGCTGTTACTGGAAGCGTCTAGCGCGTCTCTGAAAGCAATTCTTCGTAATGCGTAAATTGCAGGTACTCGCCATGTATTCTCATGTATATCGATACCTAAGTTTTATGGTTGTATTTTTTCCAATATTTCGATTCATATTTTTCTGGTATGGGCTCCATTCAGAATTAGCGTACTCTGGCTTGAACCTTATAATGCATTAATTGTTTGTGTTTAATTCGTAGAACTCCATTTATTTTTTTATAATTTAATGTAATTTCAATTTAATAATGTTATTATTAAGTTCTGAAAGTGTTTTTAGTTTTTATTATTGTGACAGCTGTTTCTGCGTTCAAGGCCATTTTCAAACTGCGGTTAATTACATTGTGATGACGTATTCATATGATTTAATTTACTCCCACCCAATCTAAGACCCCTTCTGGAAAGGAAAAAATTATTTTAATTTACTTGAACAATTATAAATTAATAAACGAACGAATGATCCTAATATAACATTAATTAATGAAGTAAGGAAAATTATTTATTCACCACTTCTCAGTATGTTCACTCTAATAAAACAATACAAAACATATAAATAAATCAGTTAAGAAAACATTGTCATTTAAATACGGAGAAAACAAATTGTAATTGTAAAAACCTCACAGAATAAATAATTTTAATTATTTTCTAACTAAACAGATAATACATCATTCATTTTAAAAACCTCTCCATATTAGAATTGGGTGGGAGTAAAGAAGTCATGTAAACAAGTCGTCACAATGCGAATTAACCGCAGTTTGAAAATGGCCTTTAACGCCGAAACAGCTGTCACAATAATAACAACTAAAAATAATACCAGATGTTATAATGCAATTATATCTAGCATGACAGAGTTCTTGGCTGGACATTTTAATGAATTGTTATAATAGCAGATCGTTCCAAAATATTAAGGAACATATAACTTTAAAATAACATTTTCAGGAAAAAGTGGAAGTGCTTACACATTTAATTTTAAAATTCTACAAATTAAAACCAATATATTGTAGCACACTATCCATTTCAATGGATTAATTTGATTACATGCGATATTCTGTTGAGCAGTGATAAATTAAAATCCTTTGGCGAGGACGCCGCTGCAGCCCAATGCAATAATAGACCGGCGCTCGTCAAACATATTTGTGACAATTTGATATGGTAAACCGACACTCGTTTAATATGCGCACCTGTCGGCTGTTGACTTATTTTAAAATGTAAAACGCGGCGTGATGAATATTCATTGGACCGGGAGGAAAAATTGACCCAAAAGTGATACGTTTCTATTCAAAATACATTGCCGTTTGATCGACGAGCTAATTAACATGATTACATAATGTAATGCATTAACCGATGAGCAAGTATCACAGTATACAGTACTACTAAAGAGAGAAAATGTTTATAAAAATACTACTGCAAGGGCACGGGAAACCCGTTCGGCTCCACTAGTGGCCGTTCTAGGAACATTCAGCGCTCACAATAGGGTATTTTCACAAACTACGGATACCGTTAAAAATGTGTGGAAAATTAAAGAATTATATTTCTGATTCTAATAATCGCACATAAAATGTATAGTTTTAATATTCTCATACATAATTATTGATTTTAAAAACGATCTACAACCGCGCTTTTCGAAACCATTCTAACTGGTAAAACGTCACTGGTATGTACATAACGCTACTGGCTGGTAAGGCGGCTGTCACCGACATTGATTAGCGTGAGGTCAACAACTCTATATTCACGAACAAAAACGAACATGTCATCAACAATGGTACATTTTAAATTGTTATAGAAAAGTTATTCGTCAACATAAAAATAAAATGAAAATGCCATCGTTACAGTAATATTTTTAAAAGGCGATGAAAAAAAATTAGTTAAAATACCCTATTCACCGCGGAACATTCATCGCGGGGACCAATGACCGCCCAAAATTCACCGCGGAACATTCTTGGCTGGGAATAATCACCGCTCACAATTCACCGTGGAACATTCATGGTGGGGAACAATCACCGCCCACAATTCACCGAAGAAAGTTATAAAATAATAACTTTCGGAAATGTGTACATTTCTACACAAATCAAAGAATACACGATTTAGAGGAAAATGAACAAGATCACGATGGTACGAAAATATTTCATTTTATTTAAGTCGAAGCCCTACATTCTAATAACTTATTTTTTTGTACAAAATAGGGTCTTCAAAATATATTTCTTCCCCTGACAAGTAAATATCTACGCTAATTTCTTCAAAAGATTGGTATTCAAATATCTATGCACGTATGACATTGCATTAAAACTCCATCCTTTCCAAGGTACTAGTATTATTAGGTGTATGTTCTCAGAGTACCTGGTGGCATTTTTCCGTGAATATTGTCGAAATTTTTAATAAAGCTGCTCTAAGCCCGGCTAGGCGCTTTGTGTGATTCCGAGAAATCCTTTTGAAAACATGATTTTTTACATGTTATAATAGTAGCCTGCTACCACTGTTCACTAAACGCAAAAAAAAACTCTTCTCGAAAAACCAAAAGGTAAATTCTACTACATATTTCAAACGAGCCCCACTGAAAAGCTTTTCCTAGGTGTCAAAAGCAATCCTTTTTGGCAAAGTAGAACAATTTTACAAAAAAATACGATCGGTAGCAGTTTCCACTACACACGTTACCTTTTTTAGTTTATTTTTTTTATGTTGCTTACAGTTTGTCATCAGGTTACATAATATATTCTCGGCTTATTAGAATATTTATAAAAAAGCAAATAATCTGATTTTTATATGTCAATAAATTTAGTTTAAGAAAAAAATAAAATGAACGTAGGACCAATCAAAATATTTTGTTTAACTTTAAAAATCTATCATATCTCTGGCGAACATTATAATAAAATAATAACATATATTTGCTCCAATAAGAGGAACGACTTCGCTGCCTGTTTCATAGATAACTTAATTTTGGATTTGAAGCCAAAATACCCATCCAAACTGAATTACATTTTTTTTAAATGAAAGGTTTAGTAAATATCTAGTACGCATGAGAAGTATTTTATTTATTTTTTATTTTAATTTATAAAGAAAATTGAAAAAAAAGAAAAAAATATCGTAATTATAAAGGCATCTTAAAAAATTATTTGCGGGTTTATTTTATTATTTTTTTATTATCATATGTGTTATGTCAATATGATTACGTCAATAAAAATATAAAAACAAAACGTTTTTCCAGGTCGATATTATCAAACTTGTGTTCCAGCGTAATTTAATTTAAAGTCCACCATAATGATAATTTTAATATATTCATTATTTTTTGAAATTTATATTTCATTATATTTTCAAAGTAGACAGGGTAATATTTTTTTTACATCACCGTTAGCCCCCAAATAATTGTTAAAGGTGTCTCTAAAATTGCAAAAAATCAATTCCTTTAATGGCCTATATTTCATAATGTAAAACAAAAATAAATAAATTACTTCTAATCCGTACTAGATATATACCATACTTTTTGACAAAAACAAAGATATTTCTTTTCGTGAGTAATCATCAAAACTTTTATGAGTATTTTGGCCTCAAATCCAAAATTAAATTTTGTATGAAATATGAATAATTCTGATAATATGAATAAACAAAAATGAATTGATTGATTGTTTTTGTATGTAATTCATAGAATTCCATTTATTTATTTATTTTAAATTTGATATACGTTAAGTTTTTTTTTTAATAAATCGACATTTCTATTTTTGATCACTGACAATAAGGAACTCCAGTGAAAAATATTATGTACATAAAATATATATATTCATATAGATCAGCAAATCTGAATATATAACGGCGAATCTGAATATATAACTTATATTATTTATATATACGTAGAATTTATAAGTCGATATTTAAAGTCGAGTAAACAATCAGATAATCAAAACACCGCGTTATGTTGGTACCAATGCATTTCGAACATCTGACGTCACCTGTGTATGACTTTACTCTCTTTAATCGTTGTTCAATATAAAAAAACTATTAATAATGTCATAAATTACAGTATTTATGAGCAAACCAATTATCAATACGAATATTATGATAACGTTAATGCTCAAAACTATTATTATTCTTTTAGTGAAAGTTTCTAAAATGGTACATAATGTTTAGTTATGGTTTACTTTGAATATAATATAAAATTACGTACGATATAGCTCATCCTTGTTTTGAAATTTAACATTCTAACCTTCAAACTGAGCAAAACCGACCGGCCATAAATATCCAGCGTTTTAGCGGACTTGGAAAAATTGAAGCTTAGAAAATTATTTTAACCATGAAAACTATAGAAAAAAAAACGAAATATACTAGTATTTTAGTTTGAACGTCAATATTAATAAAAATGAAATAAATAAAAATTGGGCTAGAGTTATTCGCGGTGCAATTACTTTGTTTAGATTTTTTTTAATGTAATACCACTCAAGAGTCCCAGCTACTCCCAACCGCCTGAAGCCAGTGAGACTATGCCATCCCCAATAGGGGTATGTTGTGAGGCTGAAGGTATTAAGGAGTGGAACGAAAGGTTGGGAAGTACCTGGCTATTCAGATCTGAACACCAAATACGATTAAAGCCATTTAAACTAACGTTTCGATTCTGAATGGTGTTCTTTCACCTGGGCGATGCTAAGTATCTACCACTATAGAACGTGTCGCAAATATACTACATATTATTTTTAATGAATAAATTGCGAAATACCACGATTTAATCAATTAAAATTTAATTGCGCCCCCCGGGATTTGAACCCGCGACCTCCGGATTATTGACCAAGGATCTTAACCACTCAACCATGGAAACCGTCATTGCAATGGTTTATTAAAGCATTTACCACTTTATATTTTTTGACCTCACGGGTGTCATCACTCTATTACGGAAATTTTCAAACTAGTACAAAATTATACCAGTCTGAAGATGGCCGTGATGGTTAAAACCCGTGCGGTCAAAAAAGTGGGCAAAGTTTTTAAATTGTTAAATAAATCATTCAATCAACATCGATTGATCATCATAATGATTAAAATAATATTATTAAATAGTTTAACAGAGAATATTATAATCGAATGTATTTATTTTTTATTTCTAAATAAATATTTGTGAAATGTTACTTACGCATTTGGTATAATTTAATGAAAATTAAATTTAAAATATTTATATTTGGCAAAAGACAAAATAAAGTATGCATCATTAACGAATTATCAAACACTCCTAAAAATGCCATTAATAATTTTTATTATTTTAAGTTAAGTCAATTTACATTGCATTAATTCCCCAATATTAATCCAAGAGTCAGAAAATGTAATCACACAAGCCCCAAAAAATTAAAATGTGCTTCACCTACGTAGGAACTCATAATTTATACTTTGATTATTTTCCCAGTAATTTCTCCCACGGGTTGAGGTCGCGTTCCCGTTGTCCCCCGCCCTGCACACTGCACGGTGCACAGAGCGCAGGAACAGTGCACGCGCCGCGGCCCCGGAGCACGAACCCACGGAGCCATGTTTAATAATTACGATTAAAACTACTAACTGCATTATAATAAAGTCTGTTAGATTCTGTGAACTGCGCAGAGTTTTAATTAAATTTGTAATGAGGTATTGAATCCGTTGGTAATGCACTATGATATGGATGCTCTGCGGCGGGAGAGGTTCTTTGCTAGAAATAAATAGCCGAGCTCCGGGGAACTTTGACCCGCTTCTCGCAACCACCAAAATATGAAGAGATTCTCTTTAACTCTTTGACGATACTATTTACTATTGTTTTTTTTTAAACTACATGCAAATTCATTTTAGAAAACAAAACCAGAAATAACAATATATCTATTGAAATAAAAGCTAGGACGAATGACATTAATCTTTTTTTATAAATTCAGTAAACAAACGCAACGTAATCCATCTTTCTAGTTTTTAAAAACATAATAGTAAACAGTACCGTCAGCATTAAAACAAATTCCAATGTCATAAATAGAAACAATATTAGAAAACAGTGGGACTCACTGCTGATATCGATGCTATATATACCATAGATATAGTTTTAATTGTGCCAGTCTGGTGATGCCCGCGATAGGGTGAAACCGGTCCAGTCGAAAAAAAATAAGTGAAAAAATTACAAAGACTTTTTAACAAAAAAAATACATTTTAAAATAGAATTCCACCATGAATTGACACTTTCAAAATTAGAAACAAATTTAACTCTACCTTTGAGTTGTTTCATTATTGATTTTATGGCTTAATGAGATAGTAGTAAATTAATTATGTCGCGTTATTATACACATTATTACGCTCTTATCCACAATCTTCTCGATTCACCGCTTTTATGTCAACTGAAGTTATAATAATTCTAAATAGACGTCAACACTTTAAATGCTCTTAATTTATTCAACTAATTCGTACAGAGAAGTAACATAAAAATAAAATTCATTATCGAATCGGATCTTAGAAAATTACATAATGAAGTGTCGCCATTTTTATCATAATCGTATCGTCCGTTCAGTAATTAAAAACAATGCTTTTCATTAAGAGGAACGGCTGCGCGGCCGGTTTCATAAAAAGCTTAATTTAGAATTTGAAGCCAAAATAACCACCCTTTTTTATATTAAAGCCTTAGTAAATAAATATCTAGTACGAAATAAAAGTATTTTATTTACTTTTTTTTAAATTATGAAATTATTTAAGGGTTAATGAAAAAAAATTACCATATCAAATATGATACATGAAATAAAATAATTAAAAAAAAAACTATTTTTTCGTGTCGATAGTCTAAATTATGTACGGAAAATTTGTTTCCAACGTAAATTAGTTGTCTTTAATTTAAATCAAAACCCATCATAAATCTGACACTTTTTATTTTTTTATTTGGTAATTGATTATATTGTCATGGTTAAAATATATACAGAATATATAAAAATAAACTTTTTTCTGTCTGTCCTCGATTTTCTCGAAAATTACTTAACCGGTTTCCTTGAAAATAGCACAGTTTGTTCTTATTAGTGCCAAGAAGGGTTAGAGAGTAGTTTTAATTAAATCCGATATGTTTTAAAATTTGTTTGAAAAACATTGAACCCGCCATGTTGTATTGAGGATAGCTTATAGATATACCAATCCGGTTAGCCACAGACTACATATTCAAAAGAAGAAGGTTTGTTAGGGTAGAATATTTTCAAAATGGAAAACACAGTTAGGTCCCTACTTAATAACTTTATTATTTCGATATATTTAAAATAAATAAAAAAAAAGGAATGAAGAAAAATTTTCAAATAAAGATTTGTTTGTTTAGAGATAATAGTAGTCGTCACAATGCATTACTTTCGCTGTCAAATCAAGTATGGCACCCAAACGAGAAGCAAGAATTCACAACTTCATAACATTAAAAAAAAAAAACACAATAATTGTGATCGAATGTATTTTTTTTCATCTTTTTTTTCTACTTCCTTTTATAACTTTTCCAATTGTCAGCATGTTAACATAATTAATATAATAAATTCATATGTTTACACTAGACTTTATACAAAGCAACTTTACCCCATTGGTCACCATGAAACAGGCAGCCGCCTAATATGGTGATCTAATGTATCTACTCCATGTAAATGTCTCCATTAAATAAATAAATAAACACATTTCATAATTTAAAATTAAGGTAAATATAATATTTCTAATCCGTATTAGATATTTGCTATACCTTTTGGGAAAAGAAACCATTCAGTTTGGGTGAGAATTTTGGATAAATCCAAATTCAATTTTCTATGAAATAGGGTGCGCAGCCGTTCCTATTAAATTCGCAAACGTTTTAACAGCCTTGCTATTTTTTTAATAATCAATACACAAGAATGTATAAATATCGACTATTAAGTAATAAAGTAATTTCTTTGTTTCAGAATGCCCTACAATGAACCTAAGTTTAACCCCATCAACCAGGTGAAGAGGATGGAATCCAACCACCAGACCCAGAAGGGATACAGCATATCTGTGGGAATTTATGGCTGGAGAAAGCGATGTTTGTACATTTTGATAGTGGGGCTCATGATTATGATGGTCATCAACTTGGCCCTCACGCTCTGGGTCCTCAAAGTGTTGGACTTTAATTTTGTAAGTACTTTGTTTTAATTTTTTCAGAAATTGAATGAAAATCAAATATAATCATTTTATTATTACCGGTAATAAATAATAATTTTAAACACCCGTTAAAATTAGAAATGGGTGGGAGTAAATATAATCATGTAAGTAAGTCATCGCAGTTTGAAAATGGCCTCGAATGCCGAAACAGATGTTACAATAAAAAAAAACTAAAATATTTGCAGAACATTAGCAACATTGTCAAAATTGATTTTCATTAATTTAAAAAAAAACTATTACTTTTCATACGATTTGTTTGCAAAATTATAAATTACTGATTAAAGTAACGATAACGTGAGTTTATTTAAAATTATTTTATCTTAGGTTAACCGCAAGGAATAGGATTCACATATTAGCCAAACCTTCTGTGCCCTGCATTATTTTATATTGCAGTTTTTTTTTTTTTTATTATTTGAATTTGTACTAACGGCTTCGGGTGGGTGAGAGCTATCAAAATCATGTAAGCGTGAAGAGAGGGAGCCCTAAGTCGAAAGCGGGATGCCAGACGGCTCAGTACTCGCAGAAGATGACCGTACTATTCTTGTTTCTGCAGGAAGGGATGGGCCAGCTCAGGGTGGTGCCCGGTGGCCTGCAGCTGCTGGGGCAGGCAATGGCCATGGACTCGCTGTACGCCTCCACCATCAGGTCCCGTAGGGGACAGCCCATTACCATCGAATCCTCCCGGAACTTCTCCATCAATACCAGAGACCACGAGGGCTATCTGGAGAATCAACTATTTTTGGGTGAGTCGAAAAATCTGCATTGTCCAGTACTTCGTTAAATAAGCGGAAGACTACTTTTAAAATGGCAAGCATTTTGTTTAAATTTTCACTAATTTTTGAGGTATTGCGCTTCCTTTTCCTCTAGCCAACGTTTCGGACAGCGTTACAGTGTCCATCAAGGCAGACGTGTAGATTATAGTGAAGTGTGTATTTATATATATGGAAGTGATTCCATATTGCGCGCGTTAATATTCTTATGGCCGGTATTTTAATACAATGATTAAAATAATTAATTTGGCTTTCGGCATTTGGTGTAACCATGATGTACCAGCTACCAAGAATTTAAGCCTAGCTCCGTCGTCCCTATTAATTTTAATAGGGTTTTTGTGAATTTAAATTACTATCGTATTTAGGCGTGCTCGGTGCGTTTTAGGTCTTCCCAGCATTTCAGGAATAAATACAAAGTAAATCAAATATGGCTTTGAAAATAAAATCCCAAGAATTTATCAAGAAAATACTTTAGCTACGAAAATCTGGAATCGTACTTTGTATAATATTTACTTTTTTCCTGTACAAAAGCGCAAACGTCAATCCGTTGTCGAAAAAATAGTTCTATGAATCTTTTCCATATATCTCCAAGGGAAAATGGTGTAATCTTTATTTTACATACGCTATGGCTTTTACAAAGGTTGTTTTTTATGGTTTGGTTAGTTAGTTCATATTATTTCTCTCGCAGGCGGATAAAGCTTATTCTGAACGCTTTTCTTAATTCCATCATGTCACCTAATATCGGGATGTCATGTCAATCTCATTATGGGTAATTAATTATCTCTAATTAACTCTGCCCCTTTCCAGGTCACGACAGAATGGAGTGCATGACGCGGTCATTCCGGGTGACGGACCCGCGCGGGGTGCCCGTGTTCTCGGCAGACGCGGGTGAAGTGGTGATAGGTGCAGAGGCTCTCCGGGTCAGCGGGGCGGGAGGCGTCTCCCTGGCCGGGTCGCTGCAGACACCGCTGGTCCGGGCATCTTCTGGCAATCAGCTTCTGTAAGTCATTCATAACCAATGCTTACCTCACACTCCACAACAATACGCACTATATTTTGTCTTATTCTCGTAAGATCTGGCCGACTCACTCCAGATGTCGGGGAACTAGAATTTATAAAATACTAATTAAATAACACATTGCCCTAATGTAGTAAGTCTGGATGGCTTTCTGCAGACGAAGAACCAGTTTTCATAGGTCACAATATTCACAGTAATTCATTTACACGGTACCAAACAATTCACAACTATGCACACCATTTGTTTTAAGATATTTTGGCAGATATCTGGTCCGGGAGTTGGAACTAGATTCTGTGACCTACTATTTACAAGTTCATTCAATGTAATTTATCCGCACGTTTACCTCACACTCCACACTAATGCCCACTTATTATTCTATTCTGTAAATTTAAAAATCTTTTAAGAAAATAATACCATAAACAGAATGGAGGGCAGGCAACGTGCTCATTCCAGGTGATACAACATAAATCAATAATCTGCCAATGGTTCTCCCGGTGGGGAGTAGCATATTGCTCCTGAACCAAATCTCTACCGATATCAACATATTTTACGTCAGTAAGGAGAGATTCAAAAGATAAATCTTATTGATTCTCTCCCCATTGGCTATCTTTTATATCCCCGTTCCTTAAATATTTATAAATCTTTTTGTTTTTTATTAGCAAACATTACGTATATTTGATTTATAATTGGCCTTGAATTTATTTAAGTTTGTAATATATAGTAATTTTTAATAAAAATTTTATTGTTATCTTATTATCATTCATTTGTTGATTTTTTGTTTAAGTCATAGAATTCCATTTTAAGCCACATTGATACGACTTACTTATATGCTTTTATTTATTAATTTTGTTTATGGTGTTTGATATGATTTATTGAAATTTTCGGTAAAAGGAATTAACACAGAAAATATTTGTGACAATTAAAATTCTCTCTTCTGTAGGTTCTGGTGGAAGGTTTTCTCTAATTGTTTTGTAATAACGGAAATGCTATTTAAATCAATGAATTTAAAAATTCTAATTTATTTAAACGAATTGTGTTGTCTAGGTTTTATGAGAATATTGAAGAATGAAGAATAGACAGTTTTTAAATTTTATTTATTAATGTTAAATTAGGATGATTTGTCTGTTTGTTTATCTCTAGTTGTTCCAGTAAATTTAATCAAAGACCCCTTTTTTATATTAGTATGTACCAAAGGATTTACGCTCGTTTTTATCAAGCGGAATGTTATTATTTATGTGAAACTGCTGTCTCAATAATAAATAATAAAAAATTGTATAATTTAACAATAATATTATTAATTTTGATTTACTTTAAATACGTATTTTTAAGTATGTTTAATTGTTAAGAATATCTTAATACAGCATATTGATTGATATTTTTGTTTCCCGCAGTTTGGAGTCTCCAACGAGATCGTTAGAGATCAGAGCAGCGCAGTCCATCAAGCTCGAGTCCCGCGCGGGAGACATTACTGCATCATGTCTCACGAACCTCAGGCTGCAGTCAGTTGCTGGGGCGGTACGTAAAATCCCGCATATTCTTAATTTGTTGTAAATATGTACTTCATATAGACCTTGGTACTTTTAAAAAACAAATCGTTTAACAACCCACAGATGTTAAAATATCTCATCAAATGTATATAATTGAAAGTCTATTTGGAAGCGAACAATCTTTATTATTTCTAATCCTTGCCTGTAACACACGTCCATCCCAGATTCAATCATAATATCAACAGGTTTTCGAGGAGTTAATACTACAAAACTATTAATTGCATATATAAGGAAAAAAAGTCACCTATTTGATCGCCTTTGTATAAAGTACACTCTAATAAACGGGTTCAGGACAAATTTCTTAGGTATATAAATTTTAAACTCAAAATTACAATTGAAAATATTAATTACGTGAGTTTGATGAATCGATTGCATCTGAGTACGCTGTCTGACAGGAGAATTATGTTAGACCTAGTTGTATTATATAGAATCATTAACAACCTCTTTGACAGCCCTGCCATCCTCGCCACTATTAAATTAATTGAACCGACGAGGAACATAAGAAAAACTGTAAAAATTTTCTACGACACTTACCACAACCAACTATCAATCTCATTCATTAACCAATAGGATGCATTATCTGGGCAACGGGTTTGGAGGTGTTGTTGGTGTATTTGCTGACTCCATTTATACAGTAAAGCATCATCTATACCAGCACTTTGATGAATCCTACAATATGTAGAATGGATAATGTAGCGATAATGATTTGTTAAAATATTGTTTTGCTTTTCTACTGTATGTCACTGTTAAACATTTGAAAAAGATTGTTCATTACTTTATGGTTTAGAATCTCTATGTACTTGTAATTTTTGATAGCTCTTTATATTATGTTCTAAAATTTATGTAAAAGCCCAGATGGGCATATAATAAAATATATAAATTCCTTTTCATAAGCACCTGGATACATTAAAATTAAATATCTCTTTAAAGCCTAACACTCTAAACTTACGGCCATTCTTTCGATTGATCAATCTGAGGCACCGATCAGCAAAATCTTTTTTTGAGCAACCCTATTTTCGCCTGTTTCCGAGTATTTTTTATTGGTGATCATTCCAGGGTGCCCACCTACTTTTATAGACAGTAAAATGATATCAAAGTAAAAACTTTCCATGCAAAAACAACATAGAGTTAAAAAGGTATTTATTATGAATACACATGATTTGTTTTAAATATTATAAAAATACATATACCAACATTTTATATTTTACAAACATGTGTCTTCAAAATATGTTGAAAATAAGATGTTCGCTTGACTTTTGCTAATGCTGCGAAAGCACATACTTTTGTATATTTGACATATCTCATCCGTGAAAAATAAGCCAAAACATAGCTAAAATAATAAGTAAAATTAGTTGGGTTTTTCTCAATTTGAATCGTGAATCAAATGTAGTTTGACATTTTGCTGAGAATTAATTATTCACTACTTTATTGAGCGCAGATTCAATCCCCTGAACTTGATTGAAAAATTTGATCATTACTTGATCGATAGTTTTATGAAGGTTCACCTCAAGTGCGCCCTACACTAACTAACCTAACCTATTATAATTACAAAATAGTAGATGTACTGTTTATATGCAAATTAGAACTATGACTTAAAATATTCTTGAGCAGCACAATCATGTTAGCAATTTAGAATATAATATAACAATTCAGAATAAACTAGGGGCATAAATTATCAAATGTAAAGTACAAATATCAAAACAGCAATAAAATATGCAATAAGGGCCGGTTTCATAACCATCCATCCGTAACCCTTGATACCATATATAATTTGTATTTGATCTACCGCCCGATTTCGCCGTTTTATAAACGTCATTCAGATTACCGGTCGTTTGACGGCTGTCAGTTGTTGCCCGACGACAGTTTATTTGAACCCGTCCACTATTTTATTTTAAAAGACTTTTAAAAGAAATTTGCATTTATAAAATGGATTCCTCATCGTTCAGTGAATATGATGACGATCAAATACCAATTATTTAAAACAAAAACAAAAAAACGGACGGATAACGGAGTTCGTTAACAATCACGGTTCATTGCGTAAAAGAAATTTGATGATTCCTTAGGTAACCTAACCAAATATAATGAGAAAATAATAGATTATATGTTTGCAAATTAAAACTGTGATTTAAAATATTCATGAGCAACAGACTCACTTGCATGAAGGGAAGGATTTAGTTGTTCACTTGAACAGTGTTGATGCAAAATTTTGGCGCAACGGTTGCTCAGTAGGTTTGGGAAGAATGGCCGTTTGACTTGTAAAAATTTAGTTTTTGTTTATTTTTATTTAATTTTTTTTTGTTCTATTTAAGTTTAATTTGTAGAACTTCATATTAATTATTAATTTTAAAATTTAGGTTTAGTCATAAAATAAATAAATAATGGTACTTCGCTTCTGTTAGATTCCTGTGCGTCTTTTATTCGTCATCTGTAGTCAATAGAAATAATATGGTAACTGTTTGGTACTTTAAAGTCCCTGAATATTTTCTTTCTTGCCACAAATTAAAGAGTAGACAGGTTCGAGTAGTGACTCCAAAAGCTAGATTGTATCCTTTACTTTATCAAGCTCTACAGAAACTACGAGTAACTCAGAACATTACCGAGCAGTACGAATATGCAAAACATATTTCAAAGGATGAATAGAGTGTTAAGAACGTATATCATATTTCTTCGCTCAACATTGGGCATTGGGCATAGTAATATTAATAATGATAACAATTGTATGATTTGTATAGCTCCGTTTTTGTGAAAAATCACCTCAAGGGCGCTGTACAAATACTACTTCATTTTTTTTTAATTAGATAGAAAGCAGTCACTTTGTGGTTAGACATATTTAATAAAAATAAAACAATAACTTTGTTTATAACCACGAGAATTTTACTTAACTTTATTACGACCGAACAGTTTAATTTTTGTACCCTGAGGATGCTTATGCTAAGCAAAACCGGTCGGTCGTAATAAAATTAAATAAAATTCTCGTGGTTATAAATAAAGTTATTGTTTTATTTTTATTAAATATTACTTCTTATTCTTTATCTACTTATGTACAAACAGATAAAGAAAAACTTACTTACTTGGCAGGTCGCTTCAGAAGAACACAGTTTTATTAGAAAATTTAAGCTTAGAGATTTCCTCCTGTTCTATTGATTTTACACTTATTAGAATATTGGTGGCACAAGAAGAGTTGGTATTTATTTGAAATATTTATATTTTTTAGGATTGGAGAAAATTTATAAAATGAACTTAAAAAGCCTAAGAAGTTTTAAATAGATATTAACGATTTTTAAAAAAAATTACATATTTAGTTACTTACGGTGTTGCTGTCTGTGGACGCAACGATGCTTGAATTTTTTTTTATATTTATTCAATAAGTGACTTTAGGTAAGCACTAACCAGCTAGCCTAGCTAAGTTATTTACGTCTGCATTTCTTCAATTCATGAATATGATTCTCTCAAAAGATGAGTTTTAAGTTTAATTGTGAATTCTGTATTTGTCTTTGATCAATATTAAGTAATGCGGCAGTTCATTCTAGGATTTAGGTCCTAATATAACTTAGAATAACATTTTCCAACATTTTCTATTGGTTATCGTTAGTTTTTCCAGTTATTCAGGAAGCTTATTATTACTCTGAAAATTGAACCAAAAAACAAATGGCCTAATCTGCCAATTCCCCGAGCAAGGGCAGTATTTCCCACCACACATTTTTGCACCCCACTATTGCTCAATGTTTTCATTTAATTTCTGACTGCTATTTTGTTTCATGCAAATCTGAAAATAGCCGAAGAGCGTAGTGAAAAG
Organism: Halesus radiatus; assembly: GCA_022606495.2. NCBI lineage: Eukaryota > Metazoa > Arthropoda > Insecta > Trichoptera > Limnephilidae > Halesus > Halesus radiatus. Next base: position 126,381 of record JAHDVE020000072.1, read on the forward strand.
TTTCCGTGGAATAGTAGATCAAGCCACTTGAATAAATAATGAACTAGCCCGGTCGTATTATTTTTGAAATAATTTACATTTTTGTTTGTTCTCGTCACAACTGAGAAAAGCGATTGCAAACTAAAAATCCGGCCGTATTGAGGGGTACAAATAAAATGCTTACAAATAAAACATTTTATAAATTTCAACTCCGGTTGTAAAAAAAAATGCTTTCAAAAGTAAAACAACGTTAATTGTACGAGACTTGTAGAGCCCGTACAAGAAAGAAGGGTATATGTTGAAGTATTATTTATCGAGGAGAGCAGGTCCAGGTAGAATGGAGATGAATGATGGTGGTTGATTTTCATGGTGACGCAGTGTTACAGTGTAGATGTTACTTGGTCCGAGCCGTGAGCGGTAATGAAATGAGCATCCCGCGGGAATGGGTTTTTATAGGCCGTGTGTTGGGTATACGGAGAAGTATCTGAACAAGCTTTAACTTGTAGGTATTTTGTTATGACGATTTTGTTTGTTTCAGAGGTCTTTCAATTGACACGTGTTGTTTTGATGAAGTTTCGCACAAGTTTTAACTTGCGTGAATTTTGTTTACTTCTTATATATGTGCCTCCATATGGCTCGTTTGATATATTAATTCATTGAAAAAAGTTTCCCAGTTTTCTCAAATAAATATGCATATCATTTGCAACTAAAAATGCTAAAGTTTTTTTATTATATTATGAAGATGATTAGATTGACTTTTCTCATCAGGGATATACAGAATACCAAAAGATAATAATATCAAGTCTAGACAAATGATAAACATGGAACACAATAATGTAATAATATACAAATTGTAAACGTAAATAAGTAATTAATCAAAAATGTTGATAAAAAAATATTATGAAACATTGAATAACAAATATACATAAGAAATTTAAAAAAAAATCATTTTTATTATTAATATTAATACGAAAATAAATTCAAAAGATATATATTTTTTAAAAATGTGTGATTATTAATTATATTTATTTCACTATTAATACATAATACGTAAACCAGTTGTATTTGAATGTAAATAAATTTAGTGTTATTAATTTATTTATTGTTTTATTCTATGTTTATCAATTTGTCTATTCTTAACATTATTTTTTTTTATTATTCTGTATATTCCTGATGAGGAAAGCTTCGCTTTTGAAATGTATATATTAATGAAGTGGTGATTACAAAGTAATTTTCAATTCATTCATAATTATTATTCTTAGGTTATAATATGTAATATAGATGCGTATACAAAAAAAAACATGTTAAGGGAAGCAGGGATAAAAGCTGCAGTAGAGACAGAAGGGTGTCTACGTCCCCACTTATGCCTTCCTCAATCTCTTCTGGTTATTTAATTTAATTTTCTTTCAGATCAAACTGGAAGCAGGCAGCATCTTCATGCCCAAGTTAAAGTCGGCCCTGCCTCTTCCGGCCAATTCTGCACATTCCAGAGACCCTCACCATCATGACATCTACCAGCTCTGTGCATGCGCTAACGGCAAGTTGTTCCTCGCATCGCCACACGGAATATGCGCCGCCAAGGAAGATAGCTATATCTGCCGATGATCTTTATAAAATTAAGCGCATCCACCAATTGTCAAGAATGCCCTGGAAATAAAGGAAAAATACACCTGGGGCCTAATTATGTACCTTTTGCGATAGCTAACGCAAGCTAAATCGGCCATAAAAAATACGTTTTGAAAACTGTAAATTAGTAGCAAACATAATATTTACACCAAGTTTTTAACTTACGTCATTTAAATATTGATTATAATCTGTATACATATTATGCGCTATCAGATATAATATATAATCAGGTATAACTTGCTTTATTATTCGAAATTGACTACTGAAATCTATATGAAATGTCATTCCTTAAGTTATTGTATTTTTTAAACATGAATTTACTGCCAATTCAAAGATTTCTTCTTTAATGCGTAAAATTAAATTAATTAAGGAATGATAGTTTGGTAGTCCGTATCGCGCTAACAAGCCAGAGTGTGCGTTTACGTCAAGAGACAAATCCGTAACGTAAACTCAGGAGACGACGATGCGTTTATGAAAACTATCAAAATGTATTGTTTATGACCGATTTAATTTACGCAAAAGATACAGGCTTGGCCTCCTGGAGAATAGAATGATCAGTATACGAAGAATGACAAAATCTTCTGATTAAATTACAGAAATAACATGTTGAAAGTGTAAGACATCTCGGGGACACTTGTTATGTCTAACAATTTTTTTCATCCAGTTAAAATACAACGAATTGATTTCGTGGTTTTTATCAATCACAAAGACAATTACTATAATTTAATTAATAAATAAAATGAACATAATCTTAGTTTAGGGTTGTTAGTTGAATGTCAGTTTAAAAATCATAATTACATATCCATTAAATACCTGTTAACATTTTGTTGGTTTAAAATATAAAATATATGATTAAATCTTTGAAATGAATTGTATGAAAATCGTTTATTTATAACTTTATTAACCCTTTCTCAACTTGTCGATTCAAATCAAATTATTTAAGGCTTATTCCTTAGCAAGAACAGCATTTAACTAACAAACTAACCATGACGCCGTTTCGGGGTATTCACTTTCTTTCAAATACCATGACTTTAGACTTACTTACATTCATCATTAGCTCATTCTTCATACATACTACGTTCATCCTAGATACGGGGGACTGTAGACCTTTCATACCGTATATTGTAATTTTGCGTAAATCCTTTAAAAAAATGATTTTCTATCTTTACCGTTAGGTTTGTTTACTTTTTCAACCACTGTGCATAACCTCACATCATTCAATGATTCGATATCATTTAGTAAGCATATATCGTATCTCTCCATTGTGATTGTTTTTCTAGTAAAAAAAAAGGAAAAAAAATTGTCAACAGCAATTACTCAACAGCGCTATTGTCGTTATCGATTAGGTGATATTTCAACTTCTCTGAAACAAGTTCGGTACTAGCTACTAAAAAAAAAATCTTTTTGATCAATGGAAATTACTTTGGTTGAGAAGGGGTTAAGTCATATCTTATGAAATAAGTCATGTTTGCTATTATAAGTATAATTTTTATGAAATTCGAAAGGGTTAACCGGAATGTTATCAATAACCGTTTATCTATAAATAATATAACTGATTCGGTTAAAAATGAGTAGATATCCACGTAACTATATATCGTTGTTGAGCTTATAACTTAATATATAGAAAAAATGAAATTATTATTTTTAACAAGTTACGATTTTCTTATCTAATATATTAAACCGCCAAAAATATATCTAGACTCATTATTTTCAGGTAACATCTCACAAAAGTCCCAAATACACTATAGACCCTTCATAATATGAATCGCTCTAGAAAAAAATTACAAAAATACTGTGTTTTAATTCACTGTGAAAAAATCCACCATAAATGTTCAATTTAAACAAGTTTTGGAACGCACGACCTCCAAATCCATTATTCCAAACCTTACCTTTCTACCACAGAGGTCATCTAAAACTATAGTATCACAAACAATAGTGCTGTTGTAAGTAAAAACACAGTATCTTCCTTTAGACTATCAAGGAAGATACTGTGTTGTTTACTTTCCACGGCGGAACACTCGTAAAAGAAAAGACTTTTTATTAAAGCATCCATAGTAAATGCCTTTTTTTATAAATCAATTAATAACATATTATAATTTGTTTAAAAGATTGGTATTTACTTTGTGGGGTAATAACTAATAAATGAATTAAAATTTATTTTGTATTCACCACTTTATTAACATACACACGTTAATTATAGTGAATTAAATTTAATTAAAAATAATATATATTTAGTATAAAATAGCTATCTCTTGAATTTATTTTCATATTAAAATACATAATTTTAAAAAAAAATATTTTTTAATTTCTAATGTAAATTTGTTATCCAATGTCTTGTAATAAATTTTGATTAATTTCCTACCTACATTAATCAATTTTTTATTATGTTTATAATTTGTCTATTCTTAAATTATTGTGTTCTATGTTTATCATTTGTCAATACTTGACATTATTATTTTTTAGTATTCTATATATTCCTGATGAAGAAAGCGTCGCTTTCGAAACGCGTAAATATGAGTATATTAATAAAGTATTGGATACAAAATAAATTAAAATTCATTTATTAATAACACATTCTTTAAAAATACACACTAATCGTAATTTTGTTTACTCTCCTTGACTTGAAAGAATTCTTCTCAAGTTATTAAAGATTGTTTATTTGAATTGTTGTTAATAATGACTGATCTGTAAATAAATAATATTCGTTTAAATTCTCCCATAAAAGTTTGGACTGTCAGACTGTAGAAATACCTATGTATGTTGTAAAATCTCTACGATGAATGTTGAAGCTCTCTGTTATACCATAAAATGATTAATATGTAAACGTAACTTCGATGTTAACAGTAGGCATATGATGTTGCTTTAATTGCTGTGTAAATACAAATAAATAAATAAAAACTGGTGTATATAAACGAATTGTATATAAAATTATGGAGTTGAAATATATTAAAGAATTGAAAATATGTATTAAAAGTGTTCATAGTCATTATATCCCTTCAAACACACATACAAATCCTTCTGCGCCCAATACAAATAAATAAGTAAAACTTTTTAAAATATGACTTATAATTAATTAATTATTATTTGTTTTTGTTTTTGATTCGCAGAATGTAAATCAAATTTAATAATATTTTCGTTAAATTCTGCACGTTTTTTTAGTTTTTATTATTGTGCCAGAAGTTTTTAATTATTTTCTGACTAAATCGGTTTTACCAGTGATAGATCATATTAAACACCATCCAAATCAAAATTGTAGGGAGTAAATAAAATCGTGTAAGTAAATCATCGCATGTGGCACAGTTTGAAAATGGCTTCGAACGCCGAAACAGCTGTCACAATAATAAAAACTAAAATGCTTGAAGAACTTTATAATAATATTATTAAATTTGGTTCATACTTTTTGTTTTTAATTATTCATTTTTAAAAACGGCTTATTTATAAAAAGTTATTTTAGTTAATTATTATTACGCGTTACGAATGTTTCACCTTCCGAACCTTTTCGGTGTAATAACTATTAAAACATCCGTCAATTTACTCAGAAATCAGTAAGAGCATCGGTAATATAAATTAAAACATTTTATGAGTGTCCTTATAAATATTAATACAGAAAGAATATAAATAGATAGTCTGTAATTGGCTTCAAAGCAAATTTGATTATGTGAGCACTGAATTATGAGTTCTACATATTAAACACAAATACGATAAACAAATAAATAATACAAAAGACATGGTCTCCGCCTGATCTTTTTTGATGTTAGTTGATAATCTCAAATTTTGAAAGCACATAAAACAGGAATGCTTAGCAACGAGTTATCGTAAGACCTCTAATTTATTCTATAGATGAAATGGACAAGGAAAAATCGACAAGTTTTTTTCAATAATTGTTTTTTTTGTCGAAATTTTTTTTTTATTTTTTTTTAATTTAATTTTACAGCAGAAAAAAAGACCCGATAAACTATTTTTTTGTAGTTTGTCTAACGGGTGCTTGTTATCAAAAACATAGAATTTACAGACAAGGTTACAAAATATGTAAAATAAAAACATTTAAAATTAAAAATAAAAAAAAACAATATATAAAATAAAAACATACAAGCCATATGTAACAAGCTTAAAACATTAATATTTATAAAGAATATTACTCTAAAATATTTCTGCAAAAATATATTAAAAAAATGAAATAAAATAAAAACATAAACGAAAGCAATAAATCTTAAATAAAATAATATTTCCTTATTTCTAATACAAATAGCTTCTTTCAGCTAGCCAAGTTTTCAATGTGTTTATTAATGGTTTAGTTTTATAACAGTTTTTTATTTCAGCGGGTAATATATTTATACAACTGGGAATCATATGTTCTAAAGTTCTTTGTCCATATTTGTTTTTATGCTTAGGAACCATTGATTTTAAATAATAATAATAACAGTAATTGGTTTACTTCTATAGCGCCGTTTTCGTGGGAAAATCACCTCAAGGGCGCTTTACAAATAATTTATATAAAATATCACTTTGACGTATAACTAATACCTTACAGCTAAAATTTATTGATAATGCCTTACAGGCAACATTTATAAGTGTTGACTTACAAATAAGACTTATAGTTAGGGATTAACTACTGAGACTTATAATTAGTGGCTTACTTCTATAGCTTGTAGCTAGTGACATACAACTCAAAATTATAGCTAGTTACTTACAATTTAGACTTAAGTAAGCATAACTAAAATATAAACCTAACACATATATAAACCTAGTACATATTTAAAACTAATACATATTTATGACCAAGTGCATATTTTATACACAGTACTGCAAAATGACTTACAACTGTGTCTTAAAAGTACAGTCTTACAACTACCATATATATTTAGAATATTTATAAAGCATGCAGGTATATGATCTCCTGAAGTTAACATTAAAACAGAATTTATAAGTATGAATATAAAATAAATGAACGTACAAGTAGCTGCCTTAGTCAGGTAATACATCCTCCGACGAAAAAGGGGAATCCTCTAATAAAGAGCGGACAGATGAAATTGTGGACAAAGCCGTCCCAGAAATGGGACAGATAATATTATGAAGGGGCATTATCGAATGTTGATTGTACGTTTCTCTGCAAATCTCCCCTCCGCCGACATATCCCGGCTTGCTTCGGGAACGTCCAAATAATTTTCATAGTTAATTCTTTGTATTAATGCGTCGCGCTTCCTCCATCAGAATGCCCCATTTTCCCCGCCTTACCCTAATCCTAGCCCCAATCGGGACCAAATGTACCGTAAAGCAAAAATAACCCCTCGCAAAAAAGTTCATTTCAAGCCCAAGTAGTAAATAATTATCACCGTGTGAAGAAACCATACCCTTTAAAGAAGAGTCTCTATTACATGCGTCTTTTAAAATTGGAAGAACATTTAAGAACACACACTAATCGCAACGAGCTTTCAGAAAAAACAAATGATTTTCTTTTGTTTTAAAAGCTGTAGTATTATTTTTGAATTTAAGCTTTTTTAAGTAAGAGAACAGTCGTGGTATGAATAAATTGTATCTAGTTAGGGATTTCATCGAGCCTTAAAGGATTTCGGTGTTTTGGAATTTTATTTCTGTAATGAAGATAAAACTTTCCCCCCTTTTTAAGCATGGTATCTAAAAAGAAAACTTTATTCATATAAAACTACGTTATCTTTTAATCCTCACCACGATTGAAGGCTTCAACTGAAAAATGAATAGAAATTGCTTGATGGGATGAATAGAGATCCTACACATGAAAAAGTACAGATAAGAAGTATTACTACACTCATTGGAATGTGCTAGAATTGTGGGAGTGGGATACTGTATTGGTAACACTTATTACACTGATAAGGTGGGAAAATCATATTTTATGTTGAAATTTTCATACGTCATTTGTTACAAAACAACTGCTTAGTTTTATACTTTATAGATACCTGTGTATATTGTATCATATAGCAAAACTAAGACATTAAAACAAAACTAATCAATACACAACAATACTATCACATTTAACGCATCCACTTGAACACCTCACCACAGGTTCTCCTAGTGAGGTGGTCACGACACATATAACACTTCATTCACAAACACTCCACATTATAAAACACCATTCAAAGCACCTTTATCATACTTAAAAAAAAACGTATCATATAAAATGGTATTGTATAATATATAGACATATATAAATAAATTGTGATTTTTTTAAGGGGAAGGGGAACGTTAGAGGTGGATTCGAACTATCTAGCAGTTTTGCCGCAGAGGTGGGCAGAGAAAACGGACCGCCACAACTCGATCTTTGCATACGCTTCTTACTTCATTCACTTACATACATTGCCTCAAACATTCTCTTTGATAAACATGTTTTTAAAGAGAAAAACATGAATACATATTTTTACATTTTGCATAGGCTTCTCAAAATATACTTAGAACGATTTTCTTTAAAATTCAGACAAAAAAAGGCTTTGGTTTCAGAATAAGGCACGTAAAGCAAATTACAACAAAATATTGGAAATGGAATGATCATGAAATAAGATTTTTTTCAAATTTTAGAACCTTTTTTCAGAAATCAGAAAAAAGAAAAATAGGAACATCTTTTCAGGCTTCATGGGAGCACGCCACCTGTTGTAACCTAAAAATGTAACTAGGTACCTACCTAAAATAGCTCATTTCATAATAACTTAATGGTAAATCTTTTTAGACGTTATGTAAAAATTCATTAAAAAAATTTATACTCACAAGCCGGGATTTTCAAAAAAAATTGGTCGGGAAATCTTACTGTATTTTGCAAAACGGTAAGCACTTATTAAAATAATCATAAAATGCACAAAAAATCGGCACAGCTGAAAAATATTCCTATCATTCAATTAATGCTATTGACCTTTATTCCTCTAAATTTTTAAAGAACGCGTTTTGTACAATGTACAAAAATGCTTGTAATTTTGTTAATCACTTCCGTTATTGATTTTTATTTTTCATATTTACCCAAGTGGACCGCACGAAAAGGCCCAAGGGCCACGGGTTGTGTATCACTGACGGCCTACATGGTCGAGGGTAAGACTCTCGACTACGAATCCGAAGGTGGCGGGTTCAAAACCCGGCGTGCGCAAGTAAATTTTATTTAATTAATTTGTGCTGTTTCACAATTAATTCATTTTAAATAATATATAGTATACGTATTTGCGCACGTTCCAGAGTGGATACTCTCAGTATCGCCTTGGTGAAAGACCACCATTCAGAATTGAAACGTTGCTTGAAATGGCTTTTAGCCGTGTTTGGTACCTATAATATCTATAATACCTTCAATACCTTCAGCTTCACAACATTCCCCAATTGAGAATGCCATAGTCTCAATGGCTCTAGACGGTTGGAGCAGTTAGGACTCTTGTACGGTATAGATGTAAAAAAAACGTATCTTCATTTTTGTTAAATAGCTATTTGTCATGGTGCTTTAAGGACAATAAAATCGATAGCGAATAGTTCGAGGGAAAAATCAAAAAATATAAGGTATTTCAATGGCAATTGTGTTCCAATGTTTCAAATAATTTGCCTAGCCTTTAGTACTCGTATGCTGCTCTCCTAGTGGTGCACCCTGTATACCTAAACTCTTTGGGTAACTTTGATTAATTTTAATGGTACTCAACCTGTACCTGTTCAAATATAAAATGTTTACTTTAATTCAAAAAGGCAACCACCATTAAAAGGCGACACTTTGGCGGGAATCAAGATTCAACACAGCTTTTGACTAAGTGCCAGGTGACTTAACGCCAAACTCACCCTGAAAGACGTCTCGGTTCTGGCTGCAGATTAACGGATCGTCTGCAAATTGCGTTTGTAATTTCGGATTATGCAATATACAGGGTGTATCAGCATGTACACGAAAGTCTTTAACCAGTGTTTCCTAAGTCTATTTGAAATAAATAATGTAGTCATGTTAAAAATCTGCAGATACTGGACATTTGGGGTCCGTGTAGGGATATTTTGAAGGAGAGAAGGTTATTTATTTTGAACATGTTTTTAGCGACTAAATAAATGAGCATATATAAATATAAATAATGAAAATGCAAAATATGGTGTACGTATGAAAAAGCTTACAGAATAACAACTTAAATTACAACGTGGTTTGTTTTTTGTGTTTTTTCTTCTTAGTCCTCCTCACTAGTCTTGTGCTGAGGCGGACAAGGGTTATTTTATTTGATGTTATCAAATTATGCGTGTCTTCTGTGTTCTTTTAGTGCTGTTTTTAGGGTTATTTCATTGACCCCTTTCAAACAGACTTTATTTCTTGCACTTATACTATTAAATCATTTTATATCTAGAGATATTGTGGAGTTATGTTGGAAAATCCATGTTGGGCGGGTGGTCGGCTGAGTGACCAGTGACGAAATGTGAAAGATTATTTGAATTTGAATTTCAAAAACATAAAAAATTTCATCGGAGACCAAAATTCCATCTTCATTTTTTACTCCAAATGAACTCAGGAATAACATATTAATTGTTTTTGTGTGTAATTCGTACAAATCCATTCAATCAAATTTAATTATGTTATTATTAAGTTCTGCGAGTATTTTTAGTTTTTTATTATTGTGACATCTGTATCTTCAATATTAATTTTTAATTTAATTGAGTTCTATGAATTAAACACAAAAACAATTAATAATATAATGATGATAAAGTGACATTATCAGGCAACCACATAATTTTAAGCAATGGATTGTGACAGCCGCTTCGGCCTTCAAGGCCATTTTCAAACTGTGGTTAATCCAGATTGTGCCGACTTATTTTGATTTAATTTACTCCCATTATTCTAATTTAGGCGGGTGTTTTAAAAACAATAATTTATTAACGGTAAAACCAATTTAGTTAGAACATAATTAAAATTCTCTATTCTGTGAGGTTATTACATTAATAACGTGTTTTCCCCAAACATATATATTTTTAAATTGATTTATTTAAACATCACATTTTTATTTTGATAATATGAACATACTGAGAAGTGGTGAATAAATAATTTTCCTTACTTTATTAATTAATGTTATATTAGGATCATTCGTTTGTTTATTTATTTCTAATTGTTCAAGTAAATTTAATCTAAGACCCTTTCTTTCTATATGTAATGGTTTAGGCTTGTTGTTGTCAGGCGGGACCTAATTATTCACTAAGAGATATTGCTTTTATTTTTGTGACATCGTTTATAATAATAATAATAATTGGATTACTTGCATAGCGCCGTTTTTGTGAAAAATCACCTCAAGGGCGCTGTACAAATCTTAAATCCTATTCTCTATCTAATTATGCACAAACAGATACAGAAAAACATACTTACCTGGCAGGTCGCTTCACATGAACACAGTTTTATTAGAAAATTAAAGTATAGAGATGATATTTTTACAGTTGCTATTTTATCCTCCTTTTCTATTTTTCTATTGATGTTTATTTATTAGAAGATTGGTGGCACAAGAAGAGTTGGCATTTATTTGAAATACTTTTAATTTTTAGGACTGGAAAATGTTTATAAAATGACCTTAAAAAGCGTGAAAAGCTTCTAGTGGATATTACCATTTTGTATTTATTTTTTACACTTTTAGTTATTTACAGTGTTGCGGGCTGTGGACGCATTTGCGCACCGATGCGTGAATTTTTTTAACTTTTTCTATAAGTGACTTTAGGTGAGCACCGACCGGCTAGCCTAGCTATGCAATTTACGGGTGAATTTCTTCAATTTATCGATATGATTGTCTGAAAAGATGAGTTTTAAGTTTAAATCCTGTCGAGTCTTTGATAATTCTTAAGTCATGCGGCAGTTCTTTCCGGGCTTTATCCTGATACTCCGAAAGCACGATCACCGAACTAAGTATTAGGTGTGAACTTTGGTTCCTGCAACCTCCCGATAGCTGATGACGCTGCTGACCTAAGGGTGGACTGCCGTCAATTGGTATTTTCAGGAATACACAGTTCTGATAAGTAAGCCGGAGCCATTCCGTTAAGTCACTTAAATACCATCCAGCACAGCTTGAACTGGAGTCTTTCAGGGCATTTGAGCCAATGCAGATTTTTTTATGTTATGTTCGTATATGTCACTTTTATTAAGTTTAGGATTTTTACTTTTTGAGTTTTTTAGGTTTGTTCTAATATGATTATTGGTTCTAAAAGCTCTTTTTAAACTACGTTTTTTTAATTTCTTTTAAAATATTTACAGATATTTTACCGGTAATCATTATTTTTAAAAACCCGTCCAAATTTGAATTGGGTGGGAATAAATAAAATCATATAAATAAGTCGTCATAATGTGGAGTAACTGCAGTTTGAAAATGGCCTTGGACGCCGAAACAGCTGTCACAATAATAAAAACTAAAAATATTTGCAGAACTCAGGATCACTGGTTAAAGTTTGTTGGGTACGTGTCGATTCACCCTGTACAATTATTATAAAATCCCCAAACAAAACTCTGTTTCCCGTGTTTGAATGCTCCGCGTTAACAAATTATTAAGCTAACGAGTTACAGTTGGTAACGGAAATGCGATAATCGTTTAAATTATTTATTAAATCTGGTCGACTGTATGGTATACTCGTAAGTACAGTAAAATAAACATGGAGTGAGACAGTGGCCGCTTCAACAAGGCAAATAAATAAAGTTCAACACCGCAAAAAGTGTCATTCAAAATAAAATGCAGATGATCTACCTAAAGCAATTAACAGAAAAGATTGAAACTTTTCATACACCGCGACATTGTAATTATAAATATTTGTAATTGTAAATAATTATTATCGTAAATCTCAAATAAAATAATGTTTCAAATAAATACCTCCTCTTTTTTTGTCATTAACCTTCTTATAAATATAATGTCAATGATAAATAAGATTTAAACAGTTATTGCAATATCATTCAATGTGCCTTGTGCCAATATCATATTGTGTCCTGTGCGTACAAACTCATATCGTCTCAGGCTAAAACTTTGAAATCTAACTTTTTAATCTGGAGTTACCTGCCAGGTACGTATGTTTCTGTATCTGTTTGTACCTAATAATATAAACTCTAGCAATTAGTATTTGTAAAGCGCCTTTGTTGTGATTTTTCACAAAAACGGCGCTATTCAAGTCATCCAAATATTATAATTATTATTGTAATATGTTGCGAAGCTTTGTCTAATGATCGTGTCGAAATCTCTGGAAAATTAACCAAAATCTAAATTTCACAAAACAGGTGGGAGAAGCAACTCCAGAGGCTGTGTGAGGAGAGGCTGGACCTACTATGGACGGATGCCGTAAACGTAAAGGGGCGCGTGTAGGCGCCTTGTCGATGCGATGGGTCCCCGCCCCGAGTAGGACAAGGAGAAGAAAATGAATGTATGTATGATGTACACAAGATCCCCATTACAAATAACATTCCACCAACCTACAATTAAAACAACTTTAAGCCAAAGAAATTTGCAATATTTATCTATAAAAGAATTTAACATCCTCCCTCTCGCAATAAAAACCATTACAAAATTAACTGACTTCAAAAAAGTATTAAGATATGGATTATGAACGCCGGAAGGTAGAATATAGATATGATGTTGCAACCGAATAGAGTTTACGGTTTTTTTTTTTTTTTTTTCAGTTTTTTTTTTAGGTCACGGTATGTTTTCTCCTAGATTTTCGATTTTTTATTAATTTATTGTATTATAATGTTCCTCTAGTAATATTTTTGCATAAAAATGAACACTTACATAAAAAATTAACAAACTTACAAAATCCTCGACCTAATTTACAATCCATATATAAAACCATGTACAATGTGACCTTAGAATGGGGTACCCCAGTAATGTCACATTTTTGCGACTTTTGTAAAACCTTATAAAAAATAAATAGTGAATGTAATCTTTACGAAAGCCTACTATTAAAATACATATTATTTATAGATAAAAAAAAAATTATACTGTATGGCTAATAATACAAATCATGTAATTGTTGTATGTGTCGGAACGTTGTACCCGCAATGTACAACGTTCGAAGGCGCTGTGTTCTGGGAAAAATCTATGGACAGAAATATATTACGAATGCTCTTAATTGAAGTGAAATATTTTTAATCACCGTGGATTCCGTGGAAGTGTCGACAGAATTTTTCTCGATAGTCCTTAACGGTAATCTCTCAGAAACACATACTTCGCCGGTTGCTAACTCAAGAAATATTGTGAATTATTTGTTTGTAAATTCTATACGGGTCTATTAACATCTCAGTGGCAGGGACGGCACAGAAGGGAGTATTCACATAACACTGTGCTTGAATGTGTTCATAGATTATTTAAACAACAGATTTTGGCCTGGTTGCCACATTACGTGTCTGCACTGGGCGGTGCTGTGAATCTAAATTTATTAGGAAAATATATAAGGTTTCAAAAGACAATAATGCCCAAACTACAATCTTTTTAACTCTACATGAAATATTTTATTGATTTTGTATTTAATTATTTATTTATTAAGTACAAAATATACACATGTAATATTTTAAAGAATGCTTTCACTGTCCAACTAGGACGATTTCCCGTTTTAGGATAGTCAAACTTGTATGTACAGAATATAATAGATACCAATATTGGTTTCATTGATGTAATAAAACCCATAATATTATTTTAGCGTAGAAAAAGGAAAACTAAATAAAAATAAAATAAAATGTCAGTACAAAAGACCAACAATAAAAACATGTTTAAACAATATAGATAAATTAACATTAAGTAATGCCATAAAATATTAATACGTAAATATGAACAGATGTTTTATTTTAATAATTTCTTAAAATGATTGGTATTCACTTTGTGGCGTCATTATTAATAAATGAATTAAAAATTACTTTGTAAACACCACTTTATTAATATATACGAGTACATATCAACATGTTTCGAAAGGGATGCTTTTCTGATCAGGAATATACAGAATACCAAAAGATAATAATATCAAGTATAGACAAATGATAAACATGGAACACAATAATGTAATAATAGACAAATTATAATCGTAAACAAAAATTGATTAAAATAGGTAAGTAATTAATCAAAAATTTAATAAAAATATATTATAAAACATTGAAAAACAAATTTACATTAGAAATTAAAAAATGAATTCTTTTTATCATTAATATTAATATGAAAATAAATTTATTCATGATTCATTTATTGTTTTTTGTTTGTTTGCTTTTTTTTTGCTTGTTTTTGTATGTTTTCTTTTTATGTTTGTTTGTTTGCGGACGTACTGAGATTTTAGCTAAAACGTTCAAAATTGCTTTCACTGATTTTCAAACTGCACACATTTTCGGACATTGTGGTATGTAATTTTATAGAATTTGAAGATTCCAGTTTCTCTATTTTTGTCTTTTGAAACCTTATAGATTTCTCTAACTTCCCGTATAGAATTTACAGATGTGCGGTATTGCTAAATTTTGAGTGCTGGCCTTTATTGGTTGATGGTTGTAAACCGATTTTAGTGCAGCTAAGGGTAAGGTGACACACTCGGAAAAAAAGTTGTGTGCATTGTCACTGGGTTCAAAATTGAAAAAGTATATTTTTTTACTACAAAGCTTTACCTCTTAGCCGGTAGTCCTTTTTCAAAGTTTCATGAAACTGCAGCATAATAGATACTTACATATTGAAATATTCATTATTCCATTTTGGTTTAAGCCGGTATCATTTTAATCAACGGACCACTTCGAAACGTTTATCCAGACAATAAAAACTTTTTGAATTGGTGCAGCAATTGTTAAACTTAATTTAAAAGGGGCGTTTGTTAAAAAAAACTCGGTTTATGCGATTTATGCAGCTCAGGGGTACAAAACAAATGTTTCAGTTTAAACAGATACTTTAACTTCGAGTCGAGAGACTGGGTGTTCGATTTTATGTAATTCAAGATAACCAACAATTTCAATATGTACTAACCGAGAAATTAGATCATCGTTTATATTATGTTCACATCTTGTCACTCACTCAAAATCTATTTACTGAAACAAATTTAAAAAAAGCTATTTCGACCTGGATCTGTCACATAATCGTTCAACTCAAATGCATATACTCGTATATCTACACACATAATATTAATATAACTAAAAACTTCCTTCTTTTTTTTTGGAGCTCATAATATTTTATAAATTTAATCGTTTAGAAGTATCTATCTGGCATTACAAGCATCATTAACATTTAGAATATGATATGTGTGTACGAGTATATTATCCTCAAACTGATCAGAGTCATACAAATGCAGCTGTGATGTATCATATACAAACTCGCCCCAATGCTGTTCAATATCAGGTTATGTTCTGATTTTGGAAAAAGCAACATTTTGTATCACACATAAATACGTTCCATTGTTGTGTAAATTATTATTGAAAACAAGGGCAACAATCATTACATTATGTATTCTAAAATGTAAATATGTTAATGGTAACTCTCTATTCCTAAACCATAGATGTTAACCGTTCAACAATATTGTTTAAAAGACTCACCTATTCATAAATATGTTTGTCACTAGTTACAGGTCTAAGTTGTAAGTGGCTAGCTATATGTCTTAAATGTAAGTCGCTGATTATAAGTCAGAATTAGGTAGTTTATAGTTATAAATCTTATATGGCTTATAGTAATAAATCTAATTAACTAACTAACCATCACACCATTTCCCCGCAGGGGTAGGCAGAGAGGACGGACCGCCAAACAACTCGATCTTGGCATACACTTCTTGCTTCATTCACATTCATTCATACATTCTATTCTATTATTCCGACTTCTGACATGGCCCGACTCAAGTATTTGATTCACTTGATCGTGCCATGTCTTCCTCGGACGTCCCCGGCTTCTTCTTCCATTCACATTCGCGTCATACATTCTTCTTACACTCCTTTCTTCGTTCATTCGATCCACATGCCCAAACCATCTAAGCGTCCCTTTCTTAATCTTACTCATTACGCTTACATCAGCCTTGCATTCTTTACGAATTTCAATATTTTTCACACGATCATACATGGTTTTACCACACATTCGTCTCAGAGATCTCATTTCTACGGCATTCAGTTTACTTTAATCCTTCTTCTGCCAATTCCATGCCTCACTGCCATACATCAGGGTTGGTATCAGTACTCCATTGTGGACTGCTAGCTTCGCTTCTTTGGACAACTTTTTGTTAGCGCAAGCCGCGTTCAGTCCTCCGTTAATGGTGTTTCCTGCATTCACCCTTCTTTCAATATCCCTATCAGTCTTTCGATCTCTCGTAAACATACTTCCCAAATATACAAACTCATCGACCTGCTCCAAGAATTCGTCATTCACAACTATATTGGACACCGTTTTCGCACTCTGTCTTTCAAACACCATGACTTTAGACTTACTTACATTCATCATTAGCTCGTTCTTCATGCATACTTCATTCATCCTAGATACAAGGGACTGTAAATCTTCTAGGGACTGTAAATAAATCTAAGATGTAAATTATTAGATATATGTCAAAGTGATAAGGCATAGGTTGGATAAATTATGTTGTAAAGCGCCCGTGATGTGATTTTCTCCCGAAAAGGGCGCTATAGAAATAATCACTTTATTATTATGATTATACCACTAAAATACTTTGGTGTCCGGTATGTAAACAACACAATCGTTGTGTCCTCTCTCATTTTCTCAACGCCGGCCTATAATTTAACTTCATTATTTCTATGCATATATTCCATGGCTAGCATTGGCATGCAGTCCATAAAGGCTGAAAATATGTTCTTACCCTAACAAAAAGAAACCATAAAAACAAATATATAAAGGTGGAAAATTTATGATAAAAGCGTTTTTTTCAATGAATTTGGTAGGGAAAATGTACGCTGATTTATTCAATTGACCATTTTTGTTATATTAATGTTAATATGTTTATAATATTTATATTTTTTACAATGCTGGTATTTTTATAATATTGATATTTTTATAATATTTAATTTTTTATAATATTGGTACATTAATAAATTTTGATTTTTTTATGATATTGATATTTTTATAATATTATTTAAATCCGTGATATAAAATTGGACTCTAATATCTCAATAACAAAACTGTAATACTGTTTCCATTATTTTTTTCCAACTTATGTACATTCATCACAACATGCATGCGCCTCTGTATCCTAGTTTTGCGCTACATTTGTATGATGATTGTTATTTATTGTTGTATTATACAATATTGTTGAAATAAACTCCTGCTGACAAGCTACTTGCAGTGGCTTAGCGGGTATAAGTTCACATTCTGTATAATTATTATTATGTAATAAAAATTAAAAATAAATAAATCAGGAGATGATGATAATAAAATTGCTATTTTCAAATACTCGGTGCACAATTCATAACAGAAATAAAAAAAAACTACACTGCCTACCTTTGGTCATAGAGCAATGCATGACACTGATGTCTAGCTACAATAAACCCTTACAGTAATAGTTGTTACTCTAAGCATACACAAGGTCTGGTGCCAGCTTCCGGTTATTTTAAAGGATAAGGCATTATCCCTCTCCGTGGGGTTAAAGACATTTTACTAATCTGGGATTCCGATTACATATCAACGACACTTCACAATTTTATTAATTCGGTTGATTTAATAGCATTTTTATGCGACAAATGACTCCATAATAATGCTAACTTATTCGAAAATCGATAATTTTCAATTTTTATTTTGTTAGAACTATGCAATTATCGAAATTCATAAAAAATATCATTCGCTGAATGACAGCTGTCGTCCGAGAGAACCGGAACCGCAGTTAAGACAATGTCTTATCCTTACAATGAACCGGAATCGGAACTCAGATGTCTATCATAAATCGTTACTACAAAAAGAGAATATAAAAATAATTTGGAAACATGATGTTATGCAGGAAATAAAAAAGAAAAAAACGAAAGTCAGATATACACAGGGACTCGTATGTAATAGTTAAACTTTTTGTCAAGTGTAATCCAAAAGTTCCCCGCTTCTGCATCCAAGCCTTCCTCTATGTAACTGAGTCTTTATTAACGTTCTGAAATGAATAATTTATTTCTCTTTCCTTTTTGCGGAACGCTTTTGGTCTGATTCTTCTTTTGTATTCAGGGAGCTAAATTGCTCGGATTAACTCAATAAACCAGGACTTAACTGTTATAATTATTGTGAGGCGGTTTGTTGCTCAACTCTGCCAACAAATTGTACTAAGTACCATGTCAAAATAATGTTTCAAACATTATATCCGGCGTTATGCTCCAGGAAAATTGTTAATTAAAAATTCTGTTGACTTTGAAAGTTTTTGCCGCATATTGCCTCTAAAGCCTTCGTTTGTAGCTCACATAATAAGGAAGGTCTACTCACAAACAAATCATGGGCGCTATTCCCGTTCTTTTTAAGGAAGATTCCTTATGTTTTTCCTTGGGGTTAAAGACTTGATTAACTGCGGAATTCCGGTGAGTAGTAAAAATATCCTAAATAGATTGTCGAGAGATTATTTGAAAACAAAAATTGATGAAATATCTTCAAGAGACATAAGATTTTTAACTAAAAATTTTAAAAATAATTATATTATCTTATAATTCATTTTCATTTTATTTTTAAATATCATAAATTAGCCTTCTAACGAAGAATTACGTTTTATAAAAAGGTACCTACCTCATTAGATAGTAATGACCTTTTTTTTCTTGGCATACACTTCTAGCTTTATTCACATTCATATATTGTCTCATACATTCTCTTCTGTTATTCTTTAATTTAATTATTATAAACAATCAAAAAAGATCATGAATAACCCTCCATTAAATTTATTCCCATTTAAACGTTCCATGTAAACAACCCTCTCACTTCACTTACCCCCCCCCCCCCCTCCCCTTCTAATCAACCCCTACAATATAATATTATATAAGTCACGAGATGCCCGAGGAAGACATGGAACGATCAAGTGATTCAAATACTTGAGTCAGGCCATGTCAGAAGTCGGACAAACAGAAGAAAATGTATGTGAATGCAGCAAGAAGTGTATGCCAAGATCGAGTTAATTGGCGGTCCGTCCTCCCTGCCTGCCACTGCGGAGAGACAGCGTGATGATTAGATAGTTAATTAGCAATATTTGTTATTTAATTTTATATAAACCCTGAAAAGGTGAGCATTGCGCACGACGAAACATGACTGTTTTCTTACAACAATAATGTGATTGGTAATTATTTATTTTAACATTTAGCAAGCATGCGCTTGGATAGTTAATCGCTTTAATAAAAAAAACGTTTTGGATAACTGTACATGTGACGGCTTCCATGGTCGGGGTGTAAGCTCCTTGATTCGTAAATCAAGAGGTCGCGGGTTCGAATCCCGACGTGATATTTATATCAAATGATTGACTGGTTTCTAAAATGTGATTGACAAATTCAGAATAATCATTATTATTTAAACACCTTAGGTGTTCCTTAACTGTAATATTGAGATTTCTAGAAGTCTTTCTTATGTAAAAAAGGTTATTTATTTTTTCATTACAGATGTAGAGTACATCAGAGCAATACTGGTTACAAGAAAGTTGTAATTAACAACCGTACTGTAATTCTTATATATGTAGGTACTTAAATAGTACTGAGTTTTGATTAAATCCTTCGAGGAACAATGAATTAAATCAACGATCTGACCTCCTTAGCTCTCCAGTACTAATGAGGAGAATTCCTCAGCCGCAGTCGCTTGGGAGTTTTCAATTTGCTGAAAGTTTATACAAGAACAATAGAACGGGATTATTATTATTATTCTCAATCAAAACAGTTTCCCTCCCGAAGAATTCCCTCTCGATTCCCCTCATTCTCCCTGTGACACTCTCAACTCCGTCTGCCTCTTCGGTATTTCCGGGAGATTATTGGTAACATCATCGTAGGCCGATTGCTAACGCAAAGCGAGGGGAACTTTTTAGAATGTCGAAGTTTCTCTCAATTAATTAAATCCCTTTTTGAAAAAAGGGGTTAAAATACGCTTTTCTCTTTTATTGCATTTTAGGAATAGTTTTTTTTTTCCTTTATATCTTGATACTAAATATTACAATGGATTTACTTTGTCAGTCTTAGTGGGAGGGTTCTCCTGGCAAACGAACCTCGATCATTTAATGTAATTCGTAAATAAAACAAAAACATCACAAAGTGGTGAGAGGGGTATTAGTGCATTTTTACGTTAATGCTTGCCTATATTCATAATAATAATTGTTAAAATTTTAATTTACTAATATAAATACACAGAATATTGATAATTTAATAATAATTTTGTTCAATAAGTACAATTTTTTAACATCAAATACACATATTTTTGGATGAATTTATTATTATTTTGCAATGTCATTATTAATAAATTAATAGGAATTACTTTGTTAACACCACTGTTTTTATATGCAAATATCGAAATGTTTCGAGGTCGAAGCTTTGTTCATCAATAAAAATAATAAGTATAAGTATAGACATGATAAACATAGAAAACAATTATGTAAGAATCGACAAATTACAAATATTAACAATAAGTGGTGGAAATAATTAAGCAATTAATTAAAAATGTTAAAAAATATTAAGTAAATAAAAACTTATCACAAATTTTTAAATATTATATTTTACTTTACAAATTTAAAAAAGATTTTTTTTTGTATTAATGTAAAGAAAATCAAGAAAATAACAGGGCATAAAAAATAATTACATTTAATGTTACCAATTTTATATTTATAATATTCTAAAAATAGTTATTAATGTGAAAATAAATTTAAGGGATAACTATTTAATAATAGTATTTAATTTACTACTAATTTCTTAAAATTCAAATTCATCTAATTGTATGCCAGTTGTATTTGTATGTTCTAATTTGAAACCTTTATTTATGTCAAAAGAATGATTCGTTTTCAAAATATGGTTGGCAAATTCTGAAAAAGTATTATTACTTAAACACCTCAGGTGCTCCTTACTATAGAATTAAATTTTCTAAAAGCCTTTCCCGTAAGAAAGTTACAATCGTTACAGATTAATTTATAGACCCCCGATTTATTTAAAGTATCACCATCGTCATCGTAATTTAAAATATATATTTTTTAATTCATTATTGGTACAAAAAACTGGTACGACAGTATTTGGTGTGTTTTTTAATTAATAAATTTGAAGAATTTTTATTTTAAAAAAAAATCTTCATTGTTAACCAACGTCAATTATTTGTGGATAAAAATACGATTTAATAAACTTTTTCATTGATTGCAATCTGTTTAATTACATATAATTATTTATTAACATTATCTTTTGATAGAAGAACGTTAATTAATCTACTAAGGATGGAATTAGACTCGGCTTTTCATTACCTACATTATCTACACATAACACATCCTTATCACAACGTACGTAATCGTAACGTATCCACGCATGCACAGGCCAGCACCGGCCGAGATTGTCAGCTAGAATATTTTGGCCGTGCTGTCGGCTGCCTGCAGTTACGTCTTCACCTGCCCAGTTAGTATAAACACGTCACCGTTAGCGCCACCGTCTTGACGTCACCGTCAGTTGGCGTCAACAATACACACAGATATTTCTAAATCCATGAAGATGGACAACGAAAATATCTGAAAAAAAAAACCTTGACTCTGTGTAGAAACGGGCGGTCCGTTTGATAGATTCGCCTATCTTAACGGATTGCAATCAAGGACGTCAGTTGGGAATACTGTTCTTGTTCTACCGGTATTTCAATGGATGATGCTATGAGGAACTAGCGTCATTGATCCCTTCAGCACCGGTGCACAGTATGGAAATACGCCAAACGCGCGCCCAAAATTTGTAAACGGTTGACATTTGTCACATAAGAACAGGTCGCTTCTATGACCGTTCTTGTGTTCAACAGCTCAACTGTGGAATGATCTGCCGACCTCTATGTTTCCTCTCTCCTACAGCATGGTTCTCTTCAAGACCCAAGTTCACTCTTTCCTATCCTCGAAAACACCCTAGATACAGCATTCCCAAAGATGACATAGACCTTGAGGGAAATTATTTCCCACGGGGCCTCCTGTATGGAATTACTGTAAAAAACAAGTAGTTGATTGTATTGGTTATTAATAATAATAATTGGATGATTTGTATAGCACCATTTTTGTACAAAATCACCTCAAGGGTGATTTTATAAATATTACTTCCGATTCTTTATCTAATTATTTTATAAACAGATATAGAAAAACATACTTACATGGCAGGTCGCTTCAAATGAACACAGTTTTATTAAAAAAATTACAAAATTTAAACGTAGAGATGATAATATTTTAACATTTGCTATGTTATCCTCCTTAGAAGATTGGTGGCATAAAAAGAATTAGTATTTATTTGAAATATTTATAAATTTTAGGAGTGGAGAATATTTATAAAATGATCTTTAAAAGTTTTTAATAGATATGAACTTTTTTTACACATTTAGTTATTTACAGTGTTGCGGGCTGTGGACGCATTTTCGCACCGATGCGTGAATTTTTTTACTTATTACAAAAGTGACTTTAGGTAAGCACTAACCGGCTGGCATATTAATAATAATAAATACGGGAATGGGATTATAAAATCGTCAAACGTGTTGTGACGGACGCCGACGCTCGGTTGATAGTTCAGTTGACAGCTGTACTCGCGCCTGTGCTGTGCTACACGTTTTTTTTAGCAACCGTACCAAATCGGTTAACGTGAGGAGAAAGGTTTTTTTTTCATTTTGCTGAGATTATATAATTAGATTAACGCTTGTTTTTTAAACCTGGAAATTCTCTTTTTGCGAACAACGTATCGCATCCACATCCAGGTAGAAATCTGCATTCAAAAAGAAAAGTCAGTTTTAAATTATTTTGTCGTCGCAAGATACCGCGAGCGAGCACGAAAGAAATAAAGAGAACGTAAAACTGAAAAACTTGAAAACCTGCATAAAATTATTACGCTGGAATTTTTCTTAAAACAGGTCCTCCCTAATGGATGAAGGAACGGGGAGAGTTCCAGGAAGGAAACTGCCTAGATCCGGTAGCCAGGTATGGTAGATAGAAGATTGTAGAAGATGCTAGTAGCGTGCCTGGGCGGAATGTCCGTAAATAACTCCTCGCAGGTACCGACACCGCCAAATGTAATTACTTGTCGCTACATATTAACTTTGGCGTCAAACTTGCACACTTTTGTGATTACTTTAAAATTTCGGAGAATTTCACTACTCGCAAAAGTTAAGGATTTTAATAAAGCTTTTATGTTAGTGTTGACAGGTTTATGTCATTTACTTGACTGGTTAAGAATGAGTAACTAATATTTATATGTTTGCAACTTTTAATTCATGATGGAATTCCATTGTAATGATTAAATAAAAGACAATGAATTAAAATGTGTTTTGTATTCACCACTTTATTAATAAACACATATCTACATGTTTCAAAGCGATGCTTTCTTCATCAGGAATATATAGAATAATAAAAAATAATAATGTCAAGTATAGACAAAAGATGAACATGGAACACTAGACACTTTTTAACTTTATTCCACTTTTATTTTACAGTAATGGGCAATAACAATATAATTTAACAAAGTGCAAAGCACATAAATATTCCAAGGTACCGTGAAATAAAGTTTTAAAATAAATCATAACAATAAATTCCATAATTATTTCCCAGAAATGCATACTAAAGGTAAAGTGGAAGATACTCTCAGTATCGCCCTGGTGAAAGACCACCATTCAAATTTGAAACGTTCCTTGAAATGGCTTTTAGCCGTGTTCGGTGACCAGATCAGAATAGTCAGGTATTTCCCCACCTTCCTGTTCCCCTTCTCCTTCCCCTTCCCAATACCTTCAGCCTCACAACATTTCCCAATTGGGGATGCCATAGTCTCACTGGCTCCGGACGGTTGGGAGCAGTTGAGAGTCTTGTGCGGTATTGATATAAAAAAAAATCAATATAATACTATTGTAAATATAACATAATGCTGGTAGTAAACCAGTTACTAAAAATCCCGTTGCTAACCTTGATATTACAACTACGATGGGAAAATCCTAGAATAAACTCATTTTCGATCAGTATTCACCAACCTTTTATCATCTTTATAATAAAAAACATGTAAAATCTATGCTATAAAAATACTGAAAAATACAATCTAAGTCAAATCATGATTTATTACCCCTGACACTCAAAATTTATATAAACCACAGTTCAAGCTTTAATTGCACCAGTCTGAAGATAGCCGTCACAGGCTGAAACCGGTCACTGTCAAAAATGAATGTGGAATATTGTTGAAGTGCCTTTTATTTAATTAAGTGAGTTTTGTTCTGAGAATAAAAGATAAAATATGTGTTACTCTTGATTACATTGCTATGCACTTATTATCAACATAGAAAACTTATATATTATATAAAAACACCTTTAACATTTTCCCCCGATTTTTCCCATTGATTAAAAATAGTAATTAAAAAAATATACGTAGGTACAATTCGGAAGCGTTCTGAAATCTACGAATAAGCTCCGAGCATGCCGCAATGTGCAAAGCTTATAAATGTTTGAAAAGCCATGAATGCTTTGAACGCAGAAGCATAATATTATGATTAATATTTGTCCGTTCCATGAATACTGAAAAGTTCCGGTTTTCCCTTTCACTTGAACATTAGGGACATTTGTACTTTAGCGCATTTGTACAAATAAAACTCATCCTTCCTTGGAATAATACTTAGTCGTATACATTTCCGTTTCTGTCTGCTGGATAAAAGCAATATCTTGCATGAACATCTTACGGGTTAACATTTTGCCTTTTTAATTAAAACTTGACGCTTTCGCACGGCATAGAGAAGGAGGAAATCTTCCCGGGACCGAAAGCATCCGCCATATTAGAGATTCTCTTCTTGGGTGCATCTTTTCATAAGCAAATATAATGTACATCAGTAGAGATATAGAGAATGGTAATTTGAATAGACATTCAAACGGGAAGTAGCCACAGATTATTACAAGATAATTTATTTACTGGATGCAGGGAGGATGAATGATGAATGGAATAATTCGCACTTACTTACAAGTAAGTTTTTTTTATAATTTCTTCAAAAGATTGGTATTCACTTTGTGCCGTCATTATTAATATATGAATTATGAAATGTACTTTGTATTCACCACTTTATTAAGATACACAGATATCTACAAGTTTCGAAAGCAATGCTTTCTTCATCAAGAATATATAAAATACTAAAAAAATAATAATGTCAAGTATAGACAAATGATATAAATAGAACACAATAATGTAAGAATAGACAAATTATAAACATTAACTGAAATTGATTAAGGTAGGTAAGTAATTAATTAAAAATTATTATAAAATATTGAATAAAAAATTGATGTTAGAAATAAAAAAATAAATTCTATTATTAATATTAATATGAAAATAAATTTAAGAGACAGCTATTGTAATAAAAATATTTGATTAATAATTAAATTAAATTCACTATCAATGCTTTTTCTGATTTATAAATTTAAAATTTGTCTAATTGTAAACCGGTTGTATTTGTATGTAAAATTTTTAAAACTTTATTTATATCAAAAGAATGATTGGTTCCTAAAATATGATTTGCAAATTCAGAATAGTTGTTATTTTTTAAACACCTTAGGTGTTCCTTAACTCTAATACTGATTTCTAGAAGACTTTGTAGATATCTGTGTATTTTAATAAAGTGGTGAATACAAATTTAATTCTTTACTTAATTTATTAACGATGATGCCACAAAGTGAATAAGAATCTTTTGAAGAAATTATAAAAAATACTACGTTTGTTACAGCAGTTCAGTTGTATGATAGTGATTATACCCTTCCCTCACGGTGCTAGAAAATCCCTCGAGCTCCGGTGATGTGTACTCAGTACACAGGATACGCATTTAGAATTTTGTATTTTTAAGTTGTATGAAAATGAATTTTTCACATTTATTACTTGTGTAAATCATTTTATTAGATCATGTGTGCATAAGTAAAATATTATGTATACGTGCTAAAAACGAGGAAAAACCATCGGACACGCATGATACGTTCATTACAACCGGCAGACCGCCGGCTAGTACTAACAACCGCGCATGGTGGTACGGTGAGAGATACCCCGTACCCTTCTCACTCACTACCGCACTACTCGACAGGTTGTCAACGTACGCAGATATACGTATATACTAACATAACTAACTTTTTTTTCCTTATTTCTTGACAAAACATTTTGTTCTGTTGCGTTCGATTAATATTTATATATTTTATCCAATATATAAATGTATTGCTGAGGAACACCTAAAATATGAACTCTTTATTTAGTATTTTTAAAGAGATATTTAAATAGATATTAAAACAATTGACACCACCGGCCGGGAAGAGTTACATGAATGAAGCAGTCTGGAACTGCAATAATGATCAGATTTCTGATGTTGGAATATGTGTGGTAATAAGTAAAAAAAATTGTTTCATATTGGTGATTGACAGAAATTTACTGCACCATCCAAAGACGTATTCCAAATTAATAAATATATGGTAATGAAAAATTCCCGTAATAAACCGAATCATTCTTCAAAATAATGTCCAAACGTCGATGTTAAATTATATAGAGAAATAACGGATTCAAGCCACTGTCAAATTCTTCAGTTTAATGTTGACTTGCTAAATAACTGGTAGTAAAACTCTTACTTTTTCCAGAAAAAAAGATCTCTTTTTTGACTATTCAGTGATCCAAATAAATGTAGAAAGAGTTAAGGAAATGAGAGATCTCGGCATTATAATGTATGAGAACCTAAATTCCACTGCTCACATTCAACAAATTATAAATAAGGGTATGAAAACTTTAGGATTTATATTAAGAACAATACAAAATTTTGAATCGTTACAAGTAATAAAACTATTGTACATATCCCTACCTGGAAGCCAAATGGAACATAATTCCATAGTGTGGTCGCCCTTCTACAAAATACATGTTCATAATGTAGAAATAATTCAAAGAAAATTTTTACGTTTCATATATTTTTAAATTAACATACCTTTAGAGCACATAAAATACTCAACGTTAATGAATATTTTAATTTAATCGTTGAAAAAATTAATTTTAACATATACTAAATGAAAGATGAAAAACCGGAAAAATGGACAGAAAATAAAAATATATCATTATTTTCTGTCCTTTTTTTTCCGGTTTCGTCTTTCATTTAGGATATGTTAATATTATTTTCTTCAATGATTAAATATTAAAATGAGGTTTTTAAATCTCAATAAAAATAATTAATAATTAAAAATTTAATATTTTAATATTCCAAAAGAGACTGAAAAATAACAACCTATCCTTTTTATGAAAATTATTAAATTGTAAAATCGATCGTTCTGAACTCCCGCATTTAATCAACCTATACATACCCAAACGAACTACAAGACCATTAACTTTTTTATATGTATTTTCCCCTCCAACTACAGTTTTCATTCCCCAATTCAACGTTTACACAGTCTTGGTAACAAATACTTAAATGATGTGGATGTAACTAACTAACCACCACGCCGTTTCCCCGCGGGGGTAGTCAGAGAGGACGGACCGCCAAACAACTCGATCTTGGCATACACTTCTTGCTTCATTCACTTTCACACAACGTATTTATACATTCTCTTCTGTTATTCCGACTTCTGACATGGCCCGACCAAAGTATTTGATTCACTTGATCGTGACATGTCTTCCTCGGACGTCCCCGGCTTCTTCTTTCATTCACATTCGATTCAAATATTCTCCTTACACTCCTCTCTTCGTTCATTCGCTCTACATGCCCAAACTATCTAAGCGTCCCTTTCTTGATCTTACTCACTACGCTTACATCAGCCTTGCATTCTTTACGAATCTCAATGGATGTAATTGACAATAATCTGACCTCATCAAATTTCAAGTTCAAAAAGTTCGAACGATTAATTTCTACCTAGTTTATAAATTATTGTTTACAACAATTTTTAACATTATTTACTTATTTATTATTAATGTTAATATTGACTTTGTGGATTTAGTGGATATTGTATTATTTTTTTTTCTTTTATGTTCCTTTATATTCCTGTGCATTTTTAGCTTTGGTGCAGTTTATTATTATTTAATTAATTTTTACGAATGTTTTTTTTATTATTTTTTTATGTTATTTAAAAAAGATGTACTTGTATATAAAATCCCTCTGGACGTTTACATAATAAAAAAAATCAATTATCTGATTACCCCATTTTGCTGTTTTAAGAATTTTTTTTTATATGAATACCGCACAAAGAGTCCCAACTACTCCCTACTAGTGAGACTATGGCATTCCCAATCGGGGAATGTTATGAGGCTGAAGGTATTAGGGAGGGGAAGGAGAAGGGGAAGAGGGAGGTGGGCAATTATACCTATTTATTAAATTTCCATCATTTGGCTAACGGTGGGTAAATTATAATATAATCACATTGTTTTCCGATAAGTAATGTTAAGGTCGATACAATAAAATAACTCGCAAGTAAATTGAAATCAGAAGAAAATTGCCCTTAACCGCGGCGGAGTGTAACCGAATTATGAAACCACAGCGCGCCTTTGACCGTTAATTTTCAAATTGAATTCGCGTTCGGGAAATTTAATGTGTTTTCTGATCGCGTGAGAGTCATCGAAATGTAAGGCTTTGGTTTTGTGATTGGGAGTAGGTCTGAAGGTGTGTTGGAGTGGGTGTTTAGGGTGGGAGGCTCTCAGGGGCCTGATTGCACTTTAATGACAGGTGGTCGAGACGCCGCGACGTCAATTCTCGACACCGACGCCTTTTGAATTGAAAGTCTGACAAATGTATTGTGGTTTTATTTAAAGATTTTTTTAATTAATTTCAAAAGCGTTTTCATTTTCTTTTATAGGTTATAATTATATATTAATTAAATAACAACAAAAAACTTTTTATTTTAACTACTATTTTAGTAAAAAAATATCTCAAATTTTTTTTTTCCAGTTAGAAAGACAAACATTTCCGGTTACAAATAATCCGATAATATTTGAAACTGTCCTATTACCATCACAGTAGGCGGGATATAAGCTTGTCTACTGATGGGGGATTTATCCGGTTAAGGAATTAAACTCATGACGTCTGGGTGGCACCCAAACACGATTTACATCTTTCATAACCAATAATTTCTTCATGAAGAAGTATAATACATTATATCCTGATGAAGAAACCATTTGTTTTGAAACATGTGTATATTTATTTATTAAATTAGTGACTTCAATAGAATGTTTTTTTTATTATTTAAATAAAAATGAAGCCACAAAGTGAATTGGCATTTATTGAAGGAGTAACTATATTTTAAGTTAGTTAAATACAAGCTATTTGATGATAATTTTGTTTAAGTTGTTATTAAAAATAAGTAAAGACTTCACTCTTAGAAATTTAAAACCAAATATTTCTGTACTCTAAAAAATAAAATTCTACTATTTCACATCCAACCAGTTTCATACCTTATATTTCTGAGGCAGAGTGATTTGTGGTAATATTGAACAAAGGCAATAATTCTATTTCCTACTAATAGTTCAGGTTAAAAGTAAATTGCCTAATTCTTTCATCAAGACAATTATAGAAATAATATAAAAATAACTCCATCAACATTCACTGGAAAAACACACAGTAAAGAAAAAAGACGTCCTTGTGGTATTAAGAATGATCGATTAGAGTTAGATTTTTTTTTAACCACATTAATATTAATAGGGACGACGGCGCTAGGCTTAATAGTTCTTGGTATATGGTACTTGACGGCTACACCAAAACTCATCGCTAATAACCACATTAATTATATTTATTATTATTATATTGAAATACCGGCTTTAAGAGGATTAACGCGCGCAGGACGGTAACACTTCTACATATATAAACACACGCTAAATCACAAGCCATCATGAAAATTACACATAAAGTCCCTGTAAGAACTAGCACTGACGAAATCTTCATCAAACTTAACATTATGTCAATAAAACAATTATACTCTAAAACAATACTTCGTTTCATTCCAAAAACTAAGAAATAACAACAATCACATATATTAGAAAGTCTCCTTAAAAAATCACAACAATAATAAATTAAAAAACGAAATAAAACACTGGAAACGTTACATAATAAGATAACTGAAATAGAAAATATATTAACCCCAAAACAGACTAATACAGAAACAACTCAACTACACTTAAATCACCTCACCTTACAATTAATAATAATAATAATAATAGTTGGATGACTTGTATAGCGCCGTTTTTGTGAAAAATCACCTCAAGGGCGCTGTATTTTTTTAATCAAGTAGTATTTTTTTAATCAATTACATCTCTTTAATATAATGTAATTTCATATTATGTAAATGAAATCCTCAGCACGGGAAATCCTAGTGAGAATATAATGATTTGTTATTTTGTTATAAAAAAAGAAGATAATAAAACAATATTAATTTTTATGAATCTACACATCTGCCCCAATGATGAATACTATAACGCTGACCAAAAAGATGGCTAAAAGAGAAGAAAGCGGAACACGAGATAATTTCCCAACTCTTCAATAAAACGCTTTTGGCCATGAAAACTTGAAAATATATCAAATTTAAGATTGTTCAGTGGTTTTTTTCATGTCAGAAAATGGTAAATAACGTTGGTATCCCTAACACTTTATATTTTTTTTCACACGAAAAACGAACCGTTTTACAGGATTTGAATATTTTAAACATTTAAAGACAGCTAAAGGTTAAAGAATCTTATTCCCAAGACGAAAAATATTCCCGAATTACGTCCAACGAGTTCATTCCACCACATTGTTTGATATTGGACAATTATTTTCCTCTAGTCTGCTTATCCCGGATAATGGGACTGATAGAAATAACAATTTATGTATATTAGTTGAAGCATTCACTTAAACTACGTTTTCTTTTGGATTCGGCCAAATAAGTCTATAAAAACACCGTATGAATTCGAAGTACGAAAGCGAAAAGAACGTACAGTACTATCTCGATAAACGAAGTTTCCGTGAACCATGCCTCGTCAAAATAATATAATATTACTTGTGCTTCACCTGTTTCAAAGTAACTATAAAAACGATAATTTATGGATATTTTATTACAGGTAACGCGATTTCGCACAAAAATTACAATTATGGAGAAAAATGCTAACGAAGAAAATTCATAGTTAAGACGTAATTGGAAAACTGTTTCCAATCGTACGTCAGTGGTGATGGCGTCCTCAATAAGGAACTCCACTGAAAAATATAATGACTTTAAAAATATGTATTCATATGTAGCAAACACCGATACTGAATATATAACTCTGATTATATATAATTACACGTAGAACTTATAAATTGTTATTTAAAAGTGAATAAAAGGTCATCTCATCAAAACACCTTATTATGTTGGTTTTTATTTAGAACATCTGACGTCACGTGCCCATTTTATTTATTTTGTATATAAAATATTTTTTTTTTTTTTGTTGAGAAATTGAACTCTATTTGTGTGACTTTAAGCTCTATAATTATCATTCAATATATAAAACTATTTTTAGTGAAATAAATTAGAGTATTCATTAGCAAACCAATTACCAATACGTATATTGTGTTAATATTGATGCTCAATACTATTTTTAATCTTTGAGTTAAATTTTCTAAAAAGGTAAATAATTTTATTACTTGTGTTTGGTTATGGTTTATTATGAATAGAATATAAAATTATGTACGTTAAAGCTCATCCTTGATGTAATATTTGACATTCTACCCTCAAATCTGATCAAAACCGACCGACCATAGATTAGGCAGGCTTTGAAAAATTGAAACCTTGAAAATCATTTTAACTATGAAAACCTCTTTTAGAAAAAAAAACGAAATATACTTGCATTTATGTTAAAACTTCATTATTAATTTTTTTAATGGACTAGTATTCTTTTTTGGAGAATATCTTTTTTTTTACATCATTATACTAGTAATTTGCGTACGGAAAATGTACAGTAGGTAGGCATTAAGCATTGGCACGTACATCGACCATTTTTAGTATTATGTAGACTATATATACCGAATTGCTTTAATTATTTTTAATTGAAGTGTTTTTTGTAAGAACGAACATAAATGACACTTCCAACATTAATAATTTTCATTCTAACACTCATCATTGCTGGTTGCTAACAATGTGGAAGATCTACAGTCCTAGGATCTAGGATGAACGAAGTATCAATTAAGCATGAGCTAATGATGAATGTACTTGTGAGTACGTCAAAGGTTACGGTGTTTGAAAGAGAGTTTTGCAGTAATTAATAAAAAAATAAATGGATTTCATTATCTCAGTGGTTGGAGCGTTGTCCCGTTAAGACGGGGGTCCTGGATTCGATTCCCAGATGCGAATGATAACATTTTTTTCTGTGTCTTTTCTGTGTCACGTTTCATTCGAGATTTGTTAATATTGTCTTCTGCAAAGTATTTTTTTGAGCCTAGCTACAGTGTAAACCGAGCCACCACTGTACTGACATTCTCTGGCCTATTTTCATTCTCACCAGCGCCTGTGATTATTCGCCGCCTTCGAAAGGGATAAGGTCCATAAATGTCAGGCGACCGTAACACTTACGGCCCCGCCGTTATATCAAACCTTCACTCCGCATATCCACCGACGAAAACTCCGATACTTATAATAAAGACACACTTAGGATTCACGGAGATTCCGGAACAGGCAATCATTCCGGGATGATTTTATTTTATTGCCGAGGGTACGAGGGAGTTACACGCAATAAAACATACCATTTTAAAATACTTATAAAAATACCACTCACTCGTAGGTATTCGGGAAAAGAAGCTTTTATAATTCGATACGTGACTCTTTTTCTCATATTGCCGTTCTCACCACTATTAAATTAAATGTACCGACGAGGAACACAAGACAAACTGTAATATTTTTCTGCAACACAACCAGTCTCATTCATTAACCAATAAGATGCATGATCTGGGAAACAAGTTTGGAGGTATTGTTTATGTGTTTGCTGACTCCATTTATATAGTAAAGCGTCATCTATACGACCAATTTGATGAATCCTGCAATATGTTGTATTGTAGTATGCATAACTTTTCTATTTTATCTCACTGCCAAACGATTAAAAACAAATTGTTCATTACTTTATGGTTTAAAATCTCTATGTACTTGTGTGTATTTTCGATAGCTCTTTGTATTATGTTGTAAAATCCATGTAAAAGCCCAGATGGGTATATAATCAAATAAATCAATTGTAAAAATATAATGATAATAATAATAATTAGATGATTTTTATAACTCCGTTTTCGTGTCAAATCACCTCAAGGGCGCTGAATCACCTCAAAGTCATAAATTTAAGGAAAGGTACATATATTGAAAACATATTTTTGATTCGATTAAAACAACACAAAAACACCAGAATGGCGTAGTAATAAAATCTATGAACAAGGTATCAAGTTCAAATCCCGACGGAGTGGAAAAATTTATATAAAAAAGGATTTTTTTATGAATTTAATTTTACAAATTTGACAAATTAAAAATATTACTATGAACTTCTTAAAGTATTTTAGTGTTTTATTTATTATTATGACAGCTGTTTTGGGCCTTCAAAATCAAAGCCAAACTGTGAGACAGGATTTGAACACCGAAACTGCTGTCACATAAAACAAAAAAACCAAAATACTTCCATATCGTAATAATAACATTATAGCTACCTAGCGGTATCTACTTGCTGACACACGCTGATTCAAACGATTCTATGTTGTAGAAAACACAAGGATTACCTTGAGAGAATTATTATGACAACTTAACTTATTTCGTAAATCAATAATAATTGCTTTGTTTAAGGCAACTGTTTTTAATATGTAAATATCTACATGTCTCAGGAGCAAAGCTCCCCTCTTCAGGATAAACAATTTACATACTAAAAATAATCAAGTATAGACAAATGATAAGAAAATAAAACAAATTAAAAACACAAACAAAATTTTAAAATAAGTGATGAAAGCAGGTAAGTAATTAATAAAAAAATAAAAAAAATTTAAATATATATTTAATACTATTTAAAAAATAAAATAATTTTAAAAAAATTTTAACATTTTTTTTTATTATTAGGTATAAAAAATGAAATAATAAAAGTTAATATTATTAAAAATATATATATTACAATTTCAAATTTAACTTATTGTAAACCAGTTGTTAAAAATTTAAATCGTTATTTATTTCAAAAGAGTGATTTGTTTTTAAAATGTGGTTAAATTCAGAATAATTATTATTACTTAAACACCTTAGGTGCTCCTTAACTGTAGCATTAAAATAATGTATTACTTATTTCTCCTCGCTTCATTATAGCGTAACTAAATTAATTGTGACATTATAATCACAGTTACAAATACGAAAAGATATCAAGTTATCATCAGCGATGGATAATTATGTTTCTTAATACAGTAAATATTATACCACTAGCAATAATCTTCATTGAGTTTACTTAATTAATTAATTTGGACTAATTCATCACACACCTTGTGATCAAGAATATTACTTATTTAATACAAATAACAGGGATGTAGATATTTCTTATAACATCATTAAATAATTTGATTGAGATACTTTCCTAATTCGTATAGCCAAAACCTTTCTAATGTTTTTTAACCAAGATAAATAAATAAAAGACCTTTGAAAACTGTATTTAAAACGAGTGCAATTTTTTTTTATTGGTTTGCTGCGGCAGTAAAACATATGGAATACATTACGGAGGGTAAGTGGATTTATTTATTTCTATTTTCATTTTCTGGTTGATGGACTGATAGCTCTTTGGCTCTCTCAATAAGGAACTCCAATGAAAAACATAATGGCTTTCGAAATAAATATTCATATAGATCATCAAACACGAATTCTGAATAAACGAGTATAACTTTCATATAAGTAAAATTTATAAATCGTTATAAAGTGAGTAAAGAATCATCTCATCAAAAAACCTTTTTATGTAGGTACCATTGCATTTGGAATATCTGACGTCACGTGCGCATTCCATTTTTGTATTAGTATGGACATTTTATTTTTAGATTTTGTTTTATATTTTAAATGTGTTGTTTTAGTATTGGCGAAATTTAAACCTAATTTTGGTGAATAAAAAATTAGAGTATTTATAAGCAAACCAATCATCAATGCGAATATAAATTTATTTTTTTGGCATGAATACCGCACAAGAGTCCCAACTGCTCCCAACCGTCTGGAGCCATTGAGCCTATGGCATCCCCAGTTGAGGAATGTTGTGAGGCTGAAGGTATTGGGGAGGGGAAGGAGAAGAGAGAGAGGAAGGTGGGGAAAAGGGGAAATACCTGGCTATTCAGATATGGTCACCAAACATGCCTAAAAGCCATTTCAAGCAACGTTTCAATTCGGAATGGCGGCCTTTCACCAGGGCGATACTGAGAGTTTTTCCACTCTGGAACGTGCGCAAATGTACTATATATTATTTTTAAATTAATTAATTGTGAAACAATACAAATTAATTAAATAAAAATTACTTGCGCACGCCGGGATTTGAACCCGCGACCTTCGGATTCGTAGTCGAGAGCCTTACCCCTCGACCATGGAGGACGTCAAAAACGATAATGTTAATGCTCAATACTATTATTATTCTTTGAGTTAAAGTTTCTAAAAAGGTAAATAATTTTTATTATTTATGTTTAGTTATGGTTTACCGTGAATCGAATAAAATTATGTACGATAAAGCTCAATCGTGTTTTGACATTTGACATTCAAACCTCAAAACTGATCAAAACCGACCGGCCATAGATTTGGAGCGTTTTGGCGGGATTTTAAAAATTGAAACACAGAAAATTATTTTCACTATGAAAACTAAATTTAGAAAAATAACGAAATATGCGAGTATTTAAGTTTGAACGTCATTTTTAATAAAAAAAATTGGACAGAAGTTCCTTATTGAAAAAAATCTGTGATACAGTTGTCGGATGTCGATGACGGTCGTCTGCGATCGACGGTCGGGAAACATCGCTTTCTTCAATTTCGTTAATTCGCCTCACGTGACAAGTTGGCATAAAATTCGTGAAATTGAAGTTGGATTTACACAAAATGGCCCTCGACTGCACAATAGCCGTGTTTTATTCGCCATTAGCTGTAATTTGCCGAGATACGTATCTCATGGGCAATTTCTGACACGGGTATTATACGAATTCTCGACTCCTGGAAGAATTTTCCCCAAATTCTATTAAACTTACAAACGCGTAAACGGAGGATAATAACCCCGCATTAGTGCGAGGCTTTCAGCAACAAATTTGTGTTAATTTGAGGGCCGCGGAATTAACATGTCGTGTTTGCGGGAACATTTTTACCCTTTGTAAATTAATTCGTGTTTCACTTTAATGACATAATCAAAAAAAGGTTGTTTTTAAATACAACATGAATCGATTTTCATAATCAGTGGACAGATCAACTAAATAGTACCCAACAGTTAGATAAATTAGCGACAGTAATTTAGCCGATATTATGACTCCTCGAATTCCTTTAAAAAACTGTTTCAAAGAAAAATTAATCACATTGCTGTTGGGTAGATAGGGGGGACAGAACGCCATACAGCTCTGTCTTGACATGCACTTCATGTTTCATGAATATTCTTATACATTTTTATGTTGTGCTTTAAGGTCTATTCACATCTACCAGCACCGTACATCGCAAAACAGTACAGTACGGGCACGACACCATTAATTACGTACATTATCAATGAAAACATTCATATTATAGCGTACGTAAGCGAAACGTATCCGCACATGCATGGGCCAACACCGGCCGAGATTGTCGGCTAGAATATTTTGACGTGCTGGTGGCTGCTTGCGACGTCTGCGCCTGCGCAGTTAGGATGAATACATACCACTTAAGCGCACTTGAAGTGAAACAACACAAAACTGCGATATATAAATGCTTTGTTGTTATTATTATTATTATACCGCTAGACGCAGATATTGCTAAAAAACCGATAATATGAATAACGATAAATTTATTGAATTGGTCAGGGAATTTAGGTTTGAAAATAATTATAAATATGAATAGGATTATAAAATCTTGAAACATGTTGTGGCGGACGCTAACACTAAGTTGACATTTCAATTGACAGCCGTACTCGCGTCTATTATCTGTGTTGTGTTGCGCGGTGTAATGTGAGAACTCGCGTATGTACTGTTCCTGCACTGTACTGTTCTGCAGTACGCGGTGCTGGTAAATGTGAATAAACTTTAATCCGTCCGCACGCTCTAGGACTCTGGTGTCAATATTGTTAGCTGATTAAGTATTTACGTAATTATTGCTTAACGTTTGGACGACAGTAACTTTAGAAAAATCCACCAAAGTACGTTAAATTTATAAGTCTGCGTTCCTATAAGGATAAAAAAAGACAAGTACTGGACTTTGCAGGTAATTAAATAGTTTCTGTTCTATTTTAGTGAATTGTTTGATATTTTTTCAAGCAACGTTGATCTGAATACAGAAATCATTAAGAAGATAAATTATGCCGTACTATTTTTCATAGAGCATCTACATAACGCTTCGATAAGGCACTTTGGCGAAACTCTAATCTAAGTCAGGGTGAATTTGTAATGCCATTCAATAGAGACTTCTGGAGCGAAACGGCCAATTAATTTCACTTATTGTTGGGAGTCAAGGTTAGGTATATTTTGATCAGTGCTCTGCTAATTAATTTAAGATGATATTGATAGTTCTTAAATTGTAATATGATATCGATAAAATATTGGTAGAGCGCTGGTCCCATATAGACCGATTTCGAGAGACGGGGTCCTTGGTTCGAGTTCCAGGTGCGACCGTTACTATATGTTTTCTATATCTTTTCATTTTATAGGTACCTACTTTGTAAATTTAATTTCTGGAAAATGTTTTTCATTGTAACAAATTTACTGTTCTATTTCCATAATAAAAAATAAAAATAAATTACGTTAAAGCAAGTGTGTAAATATCTCTCAGTATCACCCTGGTGGGAGACCACCATCTAGAAGTGTACCTTTGTTTGAAATTTCTTTAGCCGTGTTGAGTGACCAGTTCTGGAAAGCGATGTACTTCTTAACCTTTCTACTCCCCATCTCCATCTCCCGCCCTTCTTCTTTTAGACTTAGCATTTAACAAAAATAGGTGAACTGAAATGTTTCTCCCTTCGGAAATTTTTTGTTTATTTAAAACATACGCATTATTAAACAATAAAATATAAGACAGCTTTGACTGCCCAACTGGGAATAAATCCCATTTTAGGAAAGTCAAATTGACAAGTTTAGTTCATATAAAGTCTCACTATACAAAAATAGAAGGGAAAAGGGCTAGTATTGACGTAGTATGTTAATATAACATATTTAGAAAAAAATATAATAATCAAGTATAAAGAGATGTGAAGAATAATACAGAAAAAAAACAATTGTGTATACCAGATAATATGAGTATAGTATAATAATTAATATAGAATAATAGTTAAGTTTAAAAAAAACATGAAAAAAAGGCATAGAGAAATCGTTTACGTATACCAGATAATTTGAGTATAATATAATAGTGAAGTACGTATAAAAGAGAAAAACAAATATTATAGAGTAAATAATTATGTATATGTGTTTTATAGGTACTGGTTGGTGCTATGAGGAAAAAATGCGTTTTAAATTGAATACTAAAAAAAGATAATATAATTGAAATTTATTAGATTAAGTTACGTATCACTCAGCTTTATGAGCCGATGACGAAACTCAGGGATGCCGCCCGAAGAGCGTGAATCAAATAGTTAATAACATATTTAATATATTTTACTCACTAAATACAAAAACCAACTTTAGTATATTGTTTATAACCAAATGTTTCTCAAAGAGCACAAATGATGTAACATAAATTCCGTCAACTTCATGTTCCGTTTGAGAGTTGTTAATAATGTATTCAATAATTAACCTTTATCGCTTTAAAACTTTCGTAAGAAACGTTGATAAATAATTCAATCGCAGTTTCGAGAGCTTAAAAAAAGAATTTACTTACTTTTAAAACATCAAAGCTCTCAGAATAATCACATAAAGCAACCACATCCAAAATAGCATAAATTAGTAATTCGGGGAATTCCGGGTAGTGCGAATGAATGACTGAGACAGGAAATAGCAAAGGAGCTCTGTAAATAGCGCTCTGTACTATATATGGCACTGCGGGTAAAGCGGGTATTGCGGGGAGCGGGTACAGTTGGCTCACGGATCCTTAACAAAAGCCAATTAAGCACTTTCCTCTCGCCCTGTCTTGAATTAGCGCTCTGACAGCGATGAGGCTGGACGAGCTGACTCGTGCTGGAGGGATGGATAACTATTATCCTGATAACATTATTTGTAATGAATGTGTATACTCATTTTTATTGTGTTTAATTCGTAGAACTCCACTTTATTTTTCACTAGCTGATGTGTACCCGACCTTGCTCGGGATTATTTTAATATTTTAGTACTAACAGTTTACATAAAAAAATGAAGAATTACGAATAAATTATATAAATTTGACCATTTACAAATTTCCACATGGGTATTATTTAAGAGGGAATCCAGTGATTTTCGAAGAAACCAAAATAAAATTAAAAAGATAATTATACATAATAAAGAAGAAATATTAATTTAAAAGTTACATAACAATTAAAAAAATTATGATGTTAATTTATCTATCAAAATAAAAACAATATATTTTATTAAAATAACTCACCGATTTCCACACTTATAGCATTCACGTCATTATAAAATAATTACGAAAACCTACCATCATTAAAAGCGGGGAAAAATAGATTACAACTGTAAGTACATCACAGAATAGATAATTTAAACCATCACAATTATTAGTTAATCGGTGTTTACCGAAAATACCTAAAACCATTTTATTGGATAGGTGTAAAAAAATCATATAAGTCGCCACAATGTGGCCAGAACGAAGTTTTAACATGGCTTTGAATGCTGAAACAGCTCTCACAATAATAAAAAAAACTAAAATAACTTAATAATAACATAATTAAATTTAAGGGAAAATATTTTGTTTTAAGGTATTTCATAGCAAATATTCTTCTTTGGAGGTACAGACATTGAAAGAAAATATTTTTTCCTAGTTTACATGTTTTTGAGTTTGTTTTTTTTTTTAAATTCTTTATGCTATTTAAACCTATACTGAATATTGTTTCAATTGTGTATGTACGAGTATAGAAGGGGAGTTCATTAAGTTTGTGGAACTCAATATTACGACAATGGCTAAGGATTTTTTTTATTACATATTGTACATTATTTGGCAGAAAAATATGGGGTATGGGTAGGGGTAGAGGTAGAGGTAGGGTTAGGGGTAGAGGTAAAGGTATGGATAGGGGTAGGGGTAGG
>JAHDVE020000073.1:0-27321 GCA_022606495.2 Halesus radiatus
ATTATACCCATTAGCGGAAATTATGTTTAACGTTTGGATAAAATTAGTCAATTCGTATTTTATGATAATACTAGCTGATGTATACTCGGCCTCGTTTGAGATTTTTTTTTAAATAAATTTATCAAGTGGTGAATTCTCGCTTTTCGTTCAGGTGCCACAATTGATCTGACGTCGATCTATCTCTAAACAAAGAAACATTTATTTCAAACATTTTATTTCATTTAAAGCATTTTTTTTTCAAAATTAAAATATTCTACCCAGACGAATCGTCTTTTGAATATGTAATCTGTGGCTAACCAGAGTGGTATATTTTTGGGCTAACCTCAATACAACATGGCGGGTTCAATGTTTTTTTCATACTTTTAAACCATTATAGCAGTTTCAGATATTGGATTTCATTCAAACTTATGTCTAAACCTTCCCGGTACTAATACAAATAATCTGTGCTATTTTCAGCGAAACCGGTCAAATAGTTTTCGAAAAAATCGAGGACACACAGACAAACTTTTATTTTTATATATATATGTAGAAGAGAAGATTAAACCCATGTTGGAGGATATCACGTTTAAAAAAATATATCCTTATGCAATACGTTTAAACGGGGATGTAAACAAGTGTGCAGTTATAATAAAAGGGGTGTTAAAGCGAAGGTTATACTCAGTCTACTGTGAAGCCTCCCTCGGCTCTCTCCCTTAATGTTTTCCACCTCGTATGAACATAAAAGTCACAACCGCCGGACTACCCCCATTCCAAACACATTAAAAGGCATAACGGTCCTATTATTGGAAGGGTTGATATTATTATAAAGATATTATGTTTCTTTTATTACGGCTGATGTATTCTTTCGGTTGATTTATTCTAGGTCTCCACCCTAAAACACTTTTACATTTGTGTATTTCAATTATATAGGGTAAAAATGGGGTGTTTTTTTAATATTTTTGTGATCGTTAATGATATAATCCTAATTAAATGGGATTAAGGGTTACTTTATAACCATTATTTTACCAAAAGGAGGCTGATTGGGACCAAACCAACGTACTGTGGTAATTTAAGCTCGAATTTGGATTAGACTGTTATATGTTTTGCTCTTACGAGTTTGAAAATATAGTCATTTTTTTGTTAATTTATGCACGGATTCTACGTTTCTCTCAGGCCCTATTTTGTATCCAGGACTATTTGTGTATTTCCAGCGGACGCTATTTTTAAAGATTTTTTTTTATTTGAGTCTTAAAGAGACCCCTGTTGCAGGAGGGAGGAAATACAATGTCCATTCCAGTATCAAAAGAAGACAATCTCTGTGATTGTCCTTAAAGCTCGAAGGCTGTGAAACAAGGTGTTACATTTTCGAAACCGGGTTGGAATATTTAAATCACATTTAAAATGTTATTTAGGTATCTGAATATTAATAGCAATAATACCATCGTAAGTAAAAACACAGCAATTACAAGTATTAACTATTGAGTATAAACATTTTAATGTTTTACGTAAGACATAATTTAATGTTACTCATTTTTCGTATTAAAAAAGACGACATTGTTTTTGATGTTATTGCAATTTCATATCTAAGTAAGATGCAGTATATCTGTTTCTTTTAATAAAAAAAACACAGTTCCTACGTTGGAGTTACTGCGTTATACTTAGATTTATGAAAATGCTGTCTTTTAATTTACTGTCTTGAAATATATTCTCCCGCCGCACTCTCCTTCACTCTATGGCGGCATCTCCCAACCCCTTACCAAGATTTTAGATGGATGAGTGGAGTTTGTTCGCTCAGTTTTCATGTTTCTTTTGTTCTAAAACCAGTTTTCTAAATAAAATAAAGATGCAAATAGGTAAGTACATTATTAAACTAAAAAACATAGTAAAATATTTTGCTGTTTTTTTACATACCAAAATTAAATTAATAACATTCACTATTGTTAAGTAAAAACACAGTAAAAACAGAAAAATAAACGTTTCCAACAAATATATATATAAACTTTAAAATTATGTAGATTAAGAGTCCGCAAGTTTTTTGACAAAAAAAACAGTATATTAGGGAAATTGTAAATATGGTAAAAAGTAAAATAATACTCGACACTTTATTCTGGAGAATGACTCCCATGGTAATTGCTGTTTTTTTTACTTAATATGTCAGGATAGCACACATCAAATTTATCGACGGTATCTGAGAATCGCCTTGATTTACAAATCAAAACCTACACTTTCCTTCAAGTTTACTGACCAATTCTATAAATCCATATATTTACCAATCCTAATTTTTCTCTTATAGTTTCCTTTCTTAATATTTCAGCTTCGAAATATACCTCAAATAGAGATGTCATTCTTCCACTATATCCAGACAGTTAAGACCCTTGCGCGGTACCACATAAAAATAAAAATAAATTAAACAAACGCCCTTTTTTTACAAGAATTATTCCAGTATTAGCATCTTCGTTTAAGTAATAAATTCGATCATAACCAGAACTACATGGAAACAGCTACGCTGTAATTTGAATTAAAAATAATTTCTGTTAACAAGAAAATAATTACCAACAATAATTGTCATAAACATTATTTCCTTTAGCAAATTGAAAGCTCCTTTACAGAAACATTCAAGGGCATGATATAATTTTATTATTTCTATGGATTCTACTCAAGTCTCTCGAGCAAACTTAAATGTTTAATTAACTTTAATATTTCAGCTGTAGTTATTGTTGGTCTTTACGGAATTGTCAAAACATTTCTTACAAAATACAAGAAAAGTTAGTCTGTTTAAAATTTAATAACCCTCGGATAATGGAAGTATTATAAAACCAGCGACACTGTGAAAAAGTTTTTTTACATAGTTTGTATTGTATTCTGCGAAATGGTTTCAGAAGCCAGGAGAGATCATCCCTGATTTATTATAGCGGGCTTCTTCCTTTAATAAAGTTGCTTTTATTGTTTCAAGTGTCTGAGATCATTTGTTTGAAGGGAGACAATGTTTGTATGATCCGGTGAGGAATGATATGTAAGAAATTGCTGCCACGGAGAAATGGAGCAAGAATAAATGTCGCTAAAAAAAATACATTAAGTTGGGAACTGATGTTGTAGGCACAAGTGTTCAGGTTTTACTGTTTTTCGTGGAAAGTAAGAATAAAGTGCAGTCTTACATTCGCTGTTAGTAGTAAAGGTACGTATATGAAAACAAATTTTCAAAATAAAAGTAGATACTCTTCTTTTTCTTTATTTAAAAAAAAAATTGTGAATACAATGCAATAGTCACAACTGCTCGGAGCTATTGGATGCGTTGCATCACCATAAAGTTAACTTAAGGGTCAGCACTCAAAAATGGACATCAACATCACCTTGCTGGTTGCTTACCCACGTAATACCACAGATAATTGATCTGTAAATTCTATACGGGTAGTTAGGAATATGAATACGGTTTCAAAGGACAAAATTTCTAAGAAATACAACCCAAAATCTCGGAAAATAGGTGCAGTTTGAAAACCATTTAGAGCAATTTTGAAAGGTGTACGTAAAATTCCAGTACGTATTTCATATAAAAATTAAAATATTATGATTTGAAGATTACTGTTTTTTGAAACTGTATGCATGTCCGAATTACCTGTCTAGAATTTATAGAAAATCATTTGTATTATTTCTTGAGATGGCAACTTCCAGGGTGTGCATTTTTCGTTGCTGACTGTTAAAGGAAAACGGATGGTTGGGAAGTATTTACAGATATTCAGAATTTGTCACTAAACACAGCTAAAGCCATTTGAAATAAAATGCTGCGAAGATAAAAGTTTGATTTTGATTGATAAACCAATATAATTCTCAATGAATTTACCACGCTACGTAAAATTCTATTTATTTTTATGAACGATAAAAAAAACATATAAAATAAAAATTGAATTATCTATCATTGAGGCCCAGTTTCAAATAGGCGACCCCTGTTGTCGTAACTATTGTGTTTCCTCCCTCTTACAATGTGGATTTCTCCACTAGAATTACACCGTTCTCTTTTCATTA
Source organism: Halesus radiatus (assembly GCA_022606495.2). Lineage (NCBI taxonomy): Eukaryota > Metazoa > Arthropoda > Insecta > Trichoptera > Limnephilidae > Halesus > Halesus radiatus. The sequence continues at coordinate 4,000 of JAHDVE020000073.1, forward strand.
GCATTTGAGGGTATTTTCAAAAGTTTTTTTTTATTTATCAAAGGAAGCAATCACTTTGTGGCTTGACATTATAATTTAAATAAAAAATGTTTTTGTTTTAAGCCACTTTCATGTCACTCTATTTTATTTATATATATACGAGTATATCAGCATTCGACCGGTTTCCGTTGGACTCAATTTGCTTCAGGAATGCACACATATATGCAAAAATAGCACAACTATGTCATTTTTATTTTATTTTCATGTTTACACATATATTTTCTTCAATTATTTAAAAGCTGTCGTTTTTGATTTGCCGCCAAAACGACATGTTCGTTTTTGTTCGTGACCGATGTCGGTGACATCCGTTGTACCAGCCCGTAGCGTTTTTGTCTATTCTTACATTATTATGTTCGATGTTTATCATTTGTCTATACTTGAAATTATTATTTTTTAGTATTCTATATATTCCTGATGAAGAAAGCATCGCTTTCGTAACATGTAGATATGTGTATATTAATAAAGTAGTGAACACAAAATATATTTTTAATTTAATTTATTAATCTATAAAAAATATACATATAATAAACAATCCGGACACACCTTCCCATGTTTCGGATAACCTGGTGATATATACATTTATTCTACTGAAATCATTATAAGTGACGTCCTTCGTGGTTGAGTGGTCAATAGATCATCATTCAGAACAAAACGTTGCCTAAATTGGCTTTACCCGTGTTTGGTCACCAGATCTGAATATCCAGGTACTTTCCCACCTTCCTCTATCCTATCTCCTTCCTCTCACTCCTACCTTCATACTCGTGGGGATGCCATAGTTTCACTGGCTCTAGACTCTCAGTATCAGGTGTGAGTAGTAACCCAATAACTTTTTTTTAAATTGGAAAGTTCTGTTTTTTCAATGGTGATGCCTGGGTGGGAACCTAACGCCATCGACCACCATGTCAACTACTACTAACTTGTCTAAGATTTATGAACACATTTCTTATCAGTGTAACAAAAGAATATTCATAATAAATATTATAATTATAATTTTTTTTTGTGTTTAATTCGTAGACCTCCATTTAATTTAAAAAAAAATTAAATCAAATTTAATAATGTTATTATCAAGTTCTGGAAGTATTTTTATTTTTCATTATTGTGACAGCTATTTCGGCGTTCAAGGCCATTTTCAAACTGCGGTTAATCCACATTGTGACGACTTATTTATATAATTTTATTTACTTTCACTCCATTCTAATTTGGACGGGTTTTTAAAAATAATAATTTATTATCGGTTAAACCGATTTAGTTAAGATGTAATTAAAATTCTCATTACTAAATTAATTTAAAAAAATAGATATTCCTATGACCACTTTTGGTCAACTGGAGGCAGAATAACAAAAACTTAACTAACAAATAAAACTGTTATAAAAGGAGGTTTTGCATTTTTTTAATACATTTTATTAGAATGAGCAAACGCAAGCCAAAGCCCGAAAATATTAAATCATTAAACTCTCCGAAATCACAAAAAACCGAAACAATGAAATATCCATTACCCCTTTTCCGCAGGGTAAAAACTTCCAGCGTTTCTCGTAAAAACGTAAACGTAGTCATGCGGTACGACCGGGCAGGTAGAAGCTAGACGCCTACCTACGGTGCCTACATACCAGTACCTACTTCTACCTGGCGGCATAAAAATACCCGACTGTGTGCTGAAAATATTCCCAGTGATGTTTGAACGCCTGAAAAAATTCCTGAAAGTGTTTTTTGTGTGTACCTAAATATGTAAATGTTCACTCGTGACGTCGGAATTGAACTCTCGCGGTATGTTCCGGCACAAATAATACTTCTTTTAACCGGTTGAAGGAATTTAAATATCAGTAGAGTTGCTCAATGTTCACTTGTTCTATGAATCGGCGTAAATGACGTTCTGCCCGCCGCGTGCTTCCTTAAGTTAATGTAACAACTCACTGGTGTTTTAGAAAATGATAATTTTGTAAATTTTACATTATCGGATAATTATCCTTATTTATTAATCAATATTTTTATACATACATTCACACAAACAAGGTAGAAAGGTTATAAACATTTTTTATTTACAATTTAATTATTAATTATTTTTATTGAGATTTAAAAACCTCATTATAATATTTGATCATTGAAGAAAATAATACTAACATAACCTAAATGAAACATGAAACTGGACAAAAGGACAGAAACTAAAAAGATTTCAGTCGCATTTAACGCATGAACTGGTCTCATTAGCTAAGTCGGTTGAGACCAGCTAAGTCCCAGAAGTATTCACTTTGTGGCGTTATTATTAATAAATTAATTAAAAACTACTTTTTTAACAACACTTTTTTAATATATACATATCAACATGTTTCTGAAGCGAAGATTTCCTTATCAGGACATACAGAATACTGAAAAATAAATGGAGTTCTAAGAACACAAATAATTAATGCTTAAATATCCTCATTTTATTTATTATTAAACAACATTATGTACTTTCTATTATGTTATATAAGTACATCTACCCAATGTAATAAATAAATATGTCTTTCAAAATCGTTAATATTTTTATGATTTCCCTTTCTTTACACCAATTAAAACATTGATTTATTACTTGACTCGTGCCAAATTTCAAGCAACGTAAAAGTTTTTCTTCTAATTAGTTAATAAAAAATTACGCTTTACAAGTACGATCCTATCTGTACGGTGTAAAGACAGGCGAACCATATCACCAACCAGCTGGGCAGCATTGTGTGCCGGATCAAGATGGGGGCTGTAGAAAGAGATTTTTTAATGCGGGTCTTAAAGAGGCCGGGATTATATGAAGGAGGAAAAACAGATGCAGGTAGCTCGCTCCACATGCGAGCCGTTGACATCAAATGACGACAATTATATTTAAATGTGAATCCTGTTTTCATAAACATATTACAAAATTTAAAATAAATTACTTCCACAAAAATGTGGACTAGTAACAAATATGATATAATGATACAAATTAAAACATATTTATTTATGAGAAGTGTAATAACACCAGAAATAAACTTGAGTAATGGATTCAGCGTCATTTATTTGTACAGGGTTATTCAAAATGATGGACTATATTTCGCATGCTCTCCTCTAATACATGTGGTCGGCTCGGGGTTTTTCCTGATATCTCTACATCAAGTTGGCTCAAATCGGTGATACCAACGATAAATGCTTTTTTGACCCATTGAAATGACAAGGTTCCATCGGATACGACAATATTGTGTGATGATGATCCTTAAAGGTGCTCTCCTTAGAACACATTATCGCATGACATTGCTGTGTCAGATGAAACTTTGATATTCCAAGGGGTCGATTTCTAGTTGGAGATTCAATGTTAAGATGTAGATGACAGGTACGCTGCCGACTCAGTTTTACAGAACTTATGAACATAAAAAAACATTGCGCTGCATAGTAGCCATTTTACTCAGAACTGACTACACTGACAATTTAAGGGGTTTTTATTTTAAAAAAATAATTTAAAAAAAATGACGTTGGTTCTACACTGAACAAAAAAATGGCTGCTAGGCGGCCTCTAGTAGTCCTTTGCGTAAGATTGAGTGTCTAGCAGTGGGAATCAAAACATTCTAACCTCTTCTTTCAATTATACACGTATATCATTCACATAAAACATAATAATTCGAGAAATATAGCGGTAGGTACAACATTGAGTTCATCACTTTGAAAAACCCTGTATAGTTGAATTTCGTGAAAAACGAATCCGTCATTTTTCTTTCATGGCCAGATACCGTCATTGGGAAATACTGGTATAGGCTAATCTTTCATATTTGATGTAAATTCTATAAGATTTCACAATCTTATTCGAACTTCCAACCCCTACTAAACAGTTGGGTGAGTTAAAAATGAATTTATTGAATTTTAGGGTATGTTGCAAAGGAATGATCCACAATGATCACGAATCTCCTTATCTTCACTTGGCATGCTATTTGCAAGTAAATTTCAAATACTTTGTGTTTGTTACCGATGCCGAAAGCCCTAAGAAGGTTGTGTTACACATTATTTATACATTGACAATTTAATTTAAATGTAGCAGACAATTTTCATAATAAAATCCCACTACATGCTAGTCGGGCTATTTAAAAATAAATAATGCTTTTGCTCCGACATGTGACTTAATAAGGAATTTCAGTCCAGTTTTTTTAATCAATAATGACGTTCAAAATCAAATACCCATAAGTTTTGTTGTTTTTTTTTCTCAAGTTAGTATTCATACTTAATATAGTATCATAAGTTTTAATTTTTCTCTAAATCGGTCGGTCGGTTTTGATCAGTGTTGAGGTTAGAATGTCATATGTCAAAACAAGGATGAGCTTTACCGTACATAATTTTATCTTTTATTCACAGTAAACCTTAACTAAATATATTCAATAACATTATATACCTTTTTAGAAACCGTAACTCAAGGAATAATAATAGTATTGAGAATTAAAATTATCAAAATATTCTTAGTGACAATTGGTTTCCTCATGAATACTCCAATTTCTGTTATTAATAACACATTTTTACATTGGCAAAGAATTTTACAACTTAAATTCACCCAAATTAAGTTTAAATTTGACCAAAGCTAAAAAATGCATATTTAAAATACAGAACATAATCGAAAAATAAAAATGTTAATACTAATCCAAAAACAGAATACACACGTGATGTCAGATGTTTCAAATACAATGGTACCAATATAACAAGGTGTTTTGATGAGATGATTATTTATTCACTTTTAAATAACGATTTATAAATTCTACGTACAATTATATATAATAAGAGTTATATATTAAAAATGAATACGTATTATCAAAGTCATAAAATTTTTCACTGAAGTTCCTTTTTGTTTTGATGTAGCTTCCAAAAATGGGAAAATACCAAATTATTCCTTTATAGACAGAATGTATGTAGGAGCGTGTGGTAATTATAATGGCTGTCTCATGATGAACTTCATTACTTGAAAAACTTTTTCTTTATGTATGGAACAAGCGGTTTCATAACATATCAGCACGTGTACGAGTATGAGGCACACTTTTTAAAGTGATATAAAGTCATTAACCGCCCATCCTTTGGGTTATTATTCAAAAAGTAGGTAAAAAAACATCGTTTTTTCTCATTAGATTTCGCAATAACAATACGTGTGAGTAGTGACGTAACTTGTATGGGAGTGACAAAAATACCCGAACACATCCGTTAGCTTCGGCTAACCTCGGAATACTAAACGAGGTGACGCAGGAACAAACTTGATACAATACGAATGTTTTGTGGGTTGTTTGAATAGCCTTTTTTGTACCTGAACGTACGGAATACGGCTTGTTGCGTTTGGGTGATAATATAGCAGTTGTATCACATACGTTCGTATGGGCAGGGTGGTTAAAGTAAAAAAAAACCTAAGCAAGTAAATAATTTATTTTTTTAATCGATCAGTTTAGGTTTTCGGGGTAATTTTTTAAAAATTCATAAGTATGTTGAATTATCCGGTGACCTGAACAAGGTATAGAATTTTCATACCGAACGAAGCTGCTAAAAGCGATTGTTTCAAACTTTGATGTATGCTTTGTTCTTTATTCCGATTTTCGTATTTGTATATATGTATCGACTGTCATAATACGGGCATGTGCTTAGTTTGGCAGTCAAAAACAATTAATGAATAAATAAAAAAAATAAAAAAATGATAACTTTTTTTTTAAACAGTTTTTATAATCACGTTGGGAACATACCATAGTGAAAAACTTAAAAAAAAAGGTAAATTATGTTAAGAGTTTGTTAGAAAAATACAGATTTTTGTTCGAAGGCATTACGTTACTGGCCAGCTTGATCTCGTCCGCATAGAAAAACATTAGCGCAATTGAATTCGTGTTTGATAAAGATCTCGCATAAAGTACCGAAAGTATTATTTTAATTGCGTGCCGGTTATTTTAAAGAGAAATGCTTTAAACTTAATCAATTGCTGATATCGGATTAAGTCACTGATAAAATAAACGTTTAAGGGGACTTAACCACCCCAGTATCACGCGCCTTCCATTTTACCTTTATTATTAAAACAATAACACAACATTGCTAATGATCGAACCTTATTCACGGGATTGTTATCGGTAGTTTAAAATCATTACTTTCATCAACAAATATCATATCAATAATTTTAACCTTCCCGTTGCTAAAGGAGTAGTCAAAATCTCTTAAATTACTATCCTCCATGCTTTATTTTAAATAGAGATTGTTATTCTAATTTTTTTAAATTCCTATAAAAGACAAAATAAACATTTGAAAAAATCTAGTACTAGATGTTATTTTCAATGTTTAGGTTTTATTCCTTGCCACAAATAATATTTCTCGGTCGCTGGAACCATACTCGCAACTATACGTTTCCGCCATTCAAATCGCACAGTGTTGGGTGATGCGCGTAATTTCATTCGCTCGCGTTGTTACCAAAGCTGTGTGAAGGAGTAAGGTAATCGGCCACTGGACCGCCAGCAAGTAGCAAATGTTCTTACCCTCTATAAGTGAGAACAACCTTGACTGCCAACTGAAGGCTACGTTCGGTGATGAATGAAGAGATGTAAAAAATAACGACAACTATTTTACGATAATTTCTTAAGAATATACAATACATCAAAAGTCGTAAGATGAATTTGACATAAAATGTATGAGTTGCTATAGAAAATGGCATTATAATACTATAATGCCCGAATAACTGAGTCACCCCTTATTGCAAAGTACGTTTTGTTTTGCATCTTGGTATGCCGAAGGTTAATAATAAATCAGTAAACTGAATATATTCAAACAATGATTCCATGTGACGATCTTCAAATGAGATCTTAGAAATTTACAATTTAAACCAGAATTAGTAACGTAATGTAATATTACGGAGGTCGTGGGTTTGATTCCGCAATTTTTAATATTCAAAAACGTGACCGACAATGTTTTCGTATGGGCGATGTCAGAAATCTTTTAAAAACGGCTTTAACAACATTCTTCGATGCCAATTTGTAGTTAGTAGTCAAAGTTAATAAATACCTTTATAGTATCATGTCCGTTACCAACATCCATCAGATTAACGATTTATAAAGAAACAAGCTGATCTGTACCCGGCCTTGCTCGGGTACAATAATTGATTTGACAGCGAAATTATAAAGAAACATTCATTCGAATATTTTATTTCATTCCAAACGTTTGTTTTTTCAAAATATATCTAAATCATAAAGTTCTTAAGTAGGTACCTACGAGTGTTTTCCAGTTTGAAAATATTCTACCCAAAAAAAAAATCTTTAAAATATGCAATCTGTGGATAACCAGAGTGTTATATCTATGGGCTAACCTAAATAAAACATGCCGGGTTCAATGTTTTTCATAATAATTTTATAAGGTCATAGAAACAGTTTTACAATTTTCATTCAAACTAAACCTAAACCTTCCCGGCACTAATAGGAACAAACTGTGATATTTTCAGCGAAACCGGTCCAGTAATTTTCGAATAAATCGAGGACAAACAAACAAACAAACTAACGTTGATTTTTATATATATGTATACATGTGCCTACTTAACATTCATATAAAAATATTTTGAATATTTTTTAAATGTATTCCAAAATAAATAGCAGATGAAAGACTTTTTCAGATTTTAATATTACAAACGGAGATATGCAGTTAAAAATATGGTTTATTTCTTTTAAACTGTAAATACCACTTTATTCGAATTAAAAACAATTAAATAAAACACACTTAATTAGTCAAATGTATTATAAAGGTACAAAGGTCAGTACAATTTTTTTCGATTTTAATAAAAAAAAATTATTGAGAAATTTGGCAAACCTTGATCATTATTTTCAAATGCTAAATATTTGGGAGCGTCTATGGTAAACTTTCAAATGCAAAGATAGAGCTTTGTGTTCTCTGTTTCAAAAATTGTTTATATGAAATCCCTAACCATAATAGAAAAGGAGATAGAACTACTTTTATAAAGACGTGTCATTTGGTGACAGATACCTGTATAGCACAACGTGACTGAATTGTTTTTTTTTTCGTGACAAATACAGCACTACGTGGCCCAAGTGGTTAACACTAGAATGGAAGTGAGAAGTCAAATTTATTCCTACAAACTTCAAACTATTATTTTCACTGAAGTGCCGACCGATCAAGGTAGCTTTCTTCAAGACATGCTTTCTTCTCCTCCGTAATGCTTTTATTTTATAGAATGCTGCGCTTTCTTCTCGTAGTTAGCTAATACTTTTTTCACTGAGTAATTTTTACATCTCATTGTACGGTGGGAACTATTAAAATTTTGCTAGTGAAATTTACTGAGCGCTTCTCAGACACAATAAACCAGTGAATTATGCATATGATTGAACATTTTAAGTAATAAATATGTTTATTATGAGTGATCGCAATATTTATTGCCCACAAACGACAAATATTTAACAAAGATAAGAGAAGAACGCCTATTTTTAAAAGGGAGTAACTGATACTTCTCGCTTCCATTAATTGGCTAAAGAAGAACGCTTCCATTCTAGGGTAAAATAATTTTTTGAATACATACAGAATATTAACAAAAATGTTCTTTAAAGTGGCAAAAAATATAACAGCAGTCGTTTTTAATATAGCTATTACTAAAGTTCACATTTTATGGGGGAATTCTCAGATTAAGCACATGTATTTATTTATGAATACTCAATATCCTTTTGAGCGTCATGCGTTAGGCTTTTAGGGTAAGTTTGAAAAAATCATTTAATTTTTGTGTACATCATTAAATTGTGTTTTGGATCTAAATACGGACAACATTATTTTTAACAGAGTATCTCAATAGTTGCATTTTTCGTAGATGTTCTGCATCCCCCAGCTACATTACCCGACATATTTGAATGTAATCTAACAAAACAAACTTTGTTAGCCAACCTCTTGAAATGCGCGAATCTGTTTATTCAATTGTCTGTTTCCATTCATTTATTTCAGATTCCAATTCCAAATAGTTAATTCGCAGTCAACAATGTTACCGACTTCCTGCCGAACGAGGTTGTTCTGGGAACGTGGCAGGGTAGGTACTTCTCCAACCCCTACATTGTAACGTATTACGTATAGAGGTAAGTACCTTATAATATAATTTTATCGTTTCTCAGAGGTTATTTACGATCAATTTACGCAAGTATGGATTGTCCATGGAATTTTTTTAAAATTTTTATTTAACGTATATCTGATGCCTCCAATGTGGAGATAATATTTTAAAAAATCGATAGAAACAATAAAATAATATTCACTTCTGAACGAGGTGCAAAGATATAGTAGATTTAAAATGAATTAAAAACTATCCTATTTCTATCCTAGGGACACAATATTTCCTCTGTTATTATATTTTTTCTGACTTTATTGTATTTTTTTACACTGCTTTCAATTAATTTTGACAAACATTACTGCATTGCGCATTTTTTCCGTCGTTATTTTCAAGTGTTGAAAGGCTTCATTTTTGAAAATTTATTATGGATTATTGTTAAGAAAGAATGGTATTCACGTTTTCAATAATTTCAAATGCTCTAAATAATATTAAGTTAATAATAGTCATCTACAAAATAATAATAAAAAAATTAACTCAAACCCCAAATTTAAAATATTTCCGTTCTTCTCCAACTCCCCTCAAACAATCCACCACCTTACTTTACGTTCTGTTAACTTTTTTGTCTTTCGTGATTTTCCCATCGTCTATATAATTAGGTATATTGTATTGTATGTTTCTGTTGTTATATATGTTATCTCCTTGTTAATATTCCATCTCCTTTTTTCAAATTTTAATGCCCATATACCATATACATGCACACTCCTCTTATTTAATTGGTATGTTTTAAGTCCTGAAGAAATGCCGTAGAAATGAGATATCTGAGGCAAATGTGTGGTAAAACCATGTATGATTGTGCAAGGTTGATGTAAACGTAGAGTTAGATTAAAAAGGGACGCTTAGTTGATTTGGGCATATAGAGCAAATGAACGGAGAAAGGAGCGTAAGAAGAATATATAACGCGAATGCGAATAGAAGAAAAAGCCGGGGACGCCCGAGGAAGAAATGGCACGATCAAGTGAATCAAATACTTGAGCCGGGCAATGTCAGAAGCCGGAATAAGCATAATGAAGAGTGAATAAAGCAAAAAGTATATGCCAAGATAGTTGTTTGGCTTGCTGCTTACCCCTGCGGAGAAACGGCGTGATGGTTAGTCCTGAAGGTGATTCAATCGAATCGAAACTAATCGACGTATTCATACAAAAATAAAAGTGGATTCACACAAAATGTTTTTTCATTTAATTCTAAAACATTTGGTTTGACCTCTAGATTTTCCAGAATTATGATATTGTAATATTTGTAAAATTCCGTATCTTAATTATTCCATCTTCATAAAGCTAGGTTCCTTCGTTGCACGAAGATATTCCTTGATAAGGATACCAGATCTAACTTATGACATGTGGATTATTATATCATTCGACCCCATATCAGCTTAGAATATTATCATGGCGTTAGTTAGTGGTCCAAGTTATTGCGGGTACTAAATATGCGAAGGTTTATAGAGGAGGAAGTTCCAGAATTATAATTTTAAAATGAGGCAAAATCGCTTGGAATTACGATTTTATTACATTTAAAAAGATTTTATAACTTTATTGTTGAGGGAAATTCTGGAGGCACGTATGTAATAATTATTAAATGCCCGACATAATATAATCAAGAATGGAAGATAGTCGATCACTTCTTTATAAATATATATATTTTTTTTATATCGGTAAAACGGCCCGGAACGTCAACGTAAGAGTAAAAGAGCACTTACGATGTCTTAATACCAATGCCTTTTCAGAATTCGCGAATCACTTAATAGAATCAGATCACTCATTCGATAAAGACTCGGGTATTAAAATATTACATAAAAATGGAATTGGAATAAGATTAAACAATTTAGAAGCTCCTCGAGATCAAAAAAGCAGTTAATAATAATTTAAACATTATTAATAACCAAATTAATTTAACTAATAGTCCCATACTTAATTTATTCCGGTAATCTCAGCTGTTTCCCCCTCCCTTTCCCCCCCCCTCCTTTTTCCTTCCCCCCCCACTTACCCTCCCTAAATAATGTCTCCCCTCCCACTCTATATGTGTCTCTTTCTTTCATTTTATATCTCTTTCACTCATTGTTTTATGTATATATATGTGCCTGTATCTAATTAACTTTTGTTAATAATAAGCCCTGACGAAGCTTCGGTGAAGCGAAACCTGGTTGGCGACGGTTATTAATTCAATAAAAGTGGTGTTTTACAAATTGTGTTTTTCATTTAATATCTTTATAAATAGCTTGTAGGTTGAAGGAGTGTCAGAAGGCTTGGATTATTGGATGATGTAGACGCAATTCGACATCAGTAGGAACAAATAACAGGAGATCGGTAAAACAAATATGTGAGCACCTGAAGTTATACAAAAAACATTTGTATCCAATAGACAATATGGGAATATAAAGTAAACTTTATAAATGCATGCCCACCACTCTGAAATAAGTAATAACTGTTAATACAATATCTACAATAAATTTTAACAGGAGATCGGTAAAACAAATATGTGAGCACCTGAAGTTATACAAAACACATTTGTATCCAATAGACAATATGGGAATATAAATTAAACTTTATAAATGCATGCCCACCACTCTGAAATAACTACTAACTGTTAATACAATATCTACAATAATTTTTTTTTAAATATGTCACAGCAAAAATCAAAGTAATCATGGTATTCAAAACATGATAAAACCAAACCAAACATAACCCAATTCATAAAATACTATGCTTTATTGATAGTCCCTTCTCTCCTTTTCCGTGCAATATACTTTAATGTTATCAAAATTAGGAGAAAGTACATATATATTACAACTTTATTATTTTTTAAAGGATTTGTTTACTGTAACCAAAACATAAACTAAAAATGTATTTCTCTTAAAATTCTACTTAACTTATATAGCAAACTAAAACGTTAAAGCAAAACTAATCAATACACATCAATACTTCTACCACATCTAACACATCTACGTGAACACCTCAGCACAGGTTCTCCTAGTGAGGTTGTCACGACACATATAACACTCCGGTCAAAGTATCACCTCTTTAAACCTACCTTATACTACACATTATAAAACACCATACAAAACACCTTAATTATACTTTAAAAAAAAGTATTATGTAAAATGGTACTATAGAATATATAGATATAAATAAATATAGTGAAAATAAAATTCGTTTTCATTGTTTTATTTATGCTTCATTTCAGATTGAAAAGTTTTACTGCTTTCTTTAAGAGTACTTCAAGAAATAAACCACTTCTTCAATCTATAATATTATAAATGTGTATTATCAAATACAGTGGGTAAAGGTGCCATAATTCCACCGATTCGCTGGCATTTTAAACACTTATTAGGTCATCACGTAAATACGGAAAATTGATATTTAAGGACAATAAATACTTCTACATTTCTCAATGCAGAGTGCTGTGAAAAATACATTTTGAAGGTATATTTCCAGACATTTTATAAGAAGTAAATAAACAAAAACAAAAAATTATATTTTTTATTAAAAAGTATACAATGCATTGTGCATTGTATTCCTAAGAGTTCAGAAACTCATTGTGGGAACACATGCAGAACCTGCAGTACAGTTTTTAGAAACAAACGTATTTATTATTTAAGATACATAATTAACATTCACAGTACATTAAGAGCATTTATATTCGTAATAAAGACTGGTACATTATAATGTAAGTGCACATAGACACTTATTATAAAGAAATACATCACTGGTACATTATATAGTTCCTTAATCCCTAAGGTATTCTTATAAATAATAGAGTTTAAGCATCTTACTTTGAGACCTTTTAGATCGGCTTGCATTTTTAATATCGTTCGGTAATTTATTGTAATGTGTCTAAGCTATATTTTCTAAAGATTTAAGTCCATATTTTGTTGAGTGTATTTTTAGTATATGTAGTTTATTGTGGATTCTTGTTTTGTGTTGTTGTACGTCGTGATTGTAATTGAGTTTGGTGTTCGTATGTGCCGAGTGTTGAATTAAACGTTAAACGGAGGTATTTGGGAGTTTCTATAGATGTCTTTGACGTGTGTGTCCCATGGCAAACTAAAGATATTTCGTAGGTCTCTATTTTGAATGACTTGGATCTTTGAAATAATGTTTTTGGTAGCAAATCCCCAGATCCCGTGGTAGATCGATCCTAATAGTGAGGTGAGAAGAAACCCTTTGATTTTATTTAAGTAGATCAGTATTAATTAAGTAAAGTAATCTTAATATTTATACGTTTACTTTTACAACATGGTATGTAATACAACGTTAGATAGAGGCCCATTCCCTTACGGTAAAACTTTCAAAATATTTTTAATACCCCTCCTAAAATGAACTAAACTTTGACGTTTCATAAAAAGTTGGAAAGGGGGATTCTCTAAATAATAGAACGGATGTTGTATTGATCACAATAGGATACCCCTTTTATTTACAAGGATAGGAAAGTCCACACCTCTTTGCTACATGAATAATGCATCCTCAAATACACAAGCCGGGATTGTAAGAAGCCTTACCCTGAAAGTTAGTTTTACGTGAAATTGAAGAAATTATTTTTGATCAACTTGTTATATTTTGAAAGAACATGGTTATAGTATATTGGGGAGGTAGAGTAACGATAATATTATGAATAACATAAAAACATTTTGACTCTCCCTGTTTCAATAATTTGAAGCGGTATTTTTTTCTTGTGTAATGATGAAGGACTTAGTGAGAGGGATGGGTAGGAACCAACAACGACGTATTATAAGGTGATGATATTGTGCTCCTCGCTTGATCCGAAGATTTTTTTAAAACATATTTGGGAACGGTTAATAATCACAATACTAACTAAATACGCTAAAACGTAATGGCACATCTTCTAATGATAAAAGTACTTACCCCTGCTTGCTCTATGATATTTGATACCTTCATATGACGCGACACCATTTCTACGGCTTAGAGCAATACTCCCGGAGCTTCTCGATAAGAACGAGCCTTTGAACGACAGCATCGCAAGGAGGAGTGTTCAACTAACGGACAGCAATGCATTCAATGGCGGCCATTGGAATCCAGACAAAGGCCTTACGAGATTAGTATGTAGTCATTTTCCTAATTTATCCTCTTTTAAATTTTAATAAACTGTTGCTTTTATTGTAACATGACACCCTATTTAAGATATTTATTGAGATATAGTATAGCCAAATTTGAATGATAAATTGACTATTAGTAAATGAATCGCAGAGATTTTCTCAAGTCAATTAGATTCAATAGATATTAAATAAAATAGACCTTTCCACAGAATCTATTTGTTGGCAAGTTTCATGTTCAAATAAACTTTTGTTCTTCATAGAATTCTTTTATTTTGTATCACTAAGATGATAAAAAAATTACTGGTAAATTGGAACCTTAGTTGAACTATCACGAAACTACGCTATATAAATTAACTTTTATTAAAGGAGATATTACGTAATTAAGAAAAATTAAGTTATTTCTTCCTAAATCATTGTCAAAACACTCATCGAGGTGTTCTTGCACGTTGCTTGTACTATCGAGGGGTATTTTGACTGATTTTTATGTAAATGAAAGGTGTGCCTTTACGAGCTTTGATTTCGTTTTATCTAAAAAATCCTTTTTACCGAAATACGCCTTTCGAGGTTTGCACTTTAGCACACTCGATTTATAGGAGTGCATTTTACGTTCAATATCTTTTTCATAAAAGTATGCCTAGAAATGGTTTTTCGGAAAAAAAATAAAAAACAGCATTTGCAACCATTCAAATGCAAATCGATTTTCAATTGACTTGGAACGTTACGAGTACGGTTCACACAATGAGGAACTCCAGTGAAAAATATAATAGCTTCAAATAGATCAGCAAATGCTTCGGAATACATAGCTCATATTATGTCACTTTTACATAGAATTTATAAATCGTTATTAAAATGTGAATAAAAAATCATCTCATCGAAACACCTTGGTATGTTGGTACCATTTCATCTGGAACATTTAACGTCAAGTGCGCATTCTGTTTTTGGATTAGTATGGAAATTTTAATTTTTGGATTTAGATGAAGTATGAAAACTATCTTATGAAAAAGAAAACAACGAAATATATTGGTATTTAAGTTTGAAAGTTGTCATTGATAAAAAAATATTGGACTGGAGTTCCTTATTGTGGCACTACACAAATATATGAAGATATATATTTATCTTTCATGTTTATGTGTTATGAGGTGATTGTAATATGAAAAATACTTAGAAAAATGGTTAAAGAGTCGTTTGTTCAGTATTTATAGCTAGATTATCATATCAATTATTAGTATTTTTCATCCAATGCTATTCTTTTTTTTAAATCATTTTTATTTATGTAATATCAGTTCTTACCTTTTATAGCCAACGTAGTAAAAAAAAAAATCCCAAATTCATGTTATTGTTTATTTCTATGGTTTAAACTGTCAAAGTCATCACAAATAACATCAATTACTGTATAGTTCATTCTTCTTTTCTCACGAAATTCTCAGTCCGCAACAGCCTTCATAAACATTCAGTAAAGCTATTCAAGCCTCGCTAGACCATTGAATTATTAAAGCAGGTATATAATCAGTGTTAACAATGATAGTATTTTTATCTAATGAGTAACTATCACCCATCTGCGTCAAGATATTTTCAAGATATTCAATACAACTAAAAGTTCAAGTTTTTCATCCTCGGGAAAATCGAGGACTAGCACAGACACCGTGAATAGGAACAAAAATCGTCCATGGAGCAGAAAAACCGTGTGACTGATCAGCAGGTGTAAACTATCTAACGGTTAGCTCTGAGGTCATACAATTTGAATGGCTAATTTTTCTGTCAATTATTGGTATTTGTATTTCGCACCATAATTATATTATTCAGCTAAAGAACTTTTAAACACCGATTGCAGTTACAAAATACGAAACATTTTCTATTTTAAATTTTTCTATTGTGCAATCAGGAAAATGGTCTTGATACTTGGGCGAAACCAGGTAGCACTACATAAATTCAGTGGATAAAGATTAATACTTTATAGTCATTGAGTGTGTGCGGATTATTGAATATTTAGCACATGGATATTGAGTGTATAAAAATTGCACACATCGATCACATCTTCAGTAAACATACTACGATCTTAGCAGTGAGTTCTCAATGTGTAACGAGCCGAGCTGCCTTCTCCGTATTTCAAGGGAGGTGTAAACATGAAGTTTCCATCACTGGTGTTGGTGGGTGGGAGAGGTGTAAGAAGTGGTGGGTGGAGTTACTTCAGTGGGGTTACTTGAGTGGAACGGGCACAAGGATGCAGAACAGGTGAAAGCGAGGTATCAGAAGAGGGAAAATCATTGGCGTAGGTGTAATACAGAAGTTCAAATTTACCAAATAAATTGAACGAAAAGTTCCAAAACTTTAACGCGGAGTAAACAAAGAACAAATTGGCCCACCGTCGCAAAGTATAGTTTGAGAAGTGATAGTCATACAGTTTGCCGGTCGAAAGCTTTAAACCTATAAACTCTACCGTCATCAAGAGCATGTACTGCAAATTCACCAATTTCCCGTGTTCTTCAAAAATTTAATAATCTACCGTCATTTAAGAAAACTATTACTCGTAACATCGATGCACAATGACAACTCTTCATTACATAGCACTATTCAGACACATAGACATACATACACTTATACACTATTCACCTCTTTCTTTCATATACCTTTTTATCTTTCAGGTATTGTACTAACCGCGCCCGTTAAAATGTATATAACCATTTACTAGATATTACATAGACACATGTCATTGGAACCGATTCTTGAAATAATTTTATAAAACGTTGTAATTTGTACACCACTCATTTTATACATGTACTGTTTGTTTCTAAAATAAAATAAAAATAAATAAATAAAAAATATGGGTAGCAAAAATAGAAGAAAAAAATTATATCAAATAATACCATAAGTTTTTCAAATATTCAAGAAGCAACCATATTTTAGTTTGTATTTTCACCACCCAAAAACTTGTTGTGACCGAAATTATTAAAATCATTCTTCAAAGATTTGAAAAACTTTACAACATCCAGTCCAATAGGACTAATAAAAAAATGTCAATTTTTCAAGACTCTTTTTATTTATTTATTTCAGGGAGATTTCACTAGAACAATATTGATTTGCGACACGTGTACCAAGATCTGACCACTAAAATATAGGAAACGTAATTTAAAAAAAAAGGTTAATGTTATTATTAAGATCTGCAAGCATTTTAGTTTTCGTTATTGTGACAGCTGTTTCAGCGTTCAAAGCCATTCTCAAAATGTGGTTAGGCCATATTGCTACGGCTTCCTTATATGATTTTACTTACCCCACACAATTATAACTGCTATGGTGTTTGAAATGATTGATTAATATTCTTGGTAAACAGAAATAATTGTTATTACTAAATTTTCTATTTTGTGATGTACTTACAATTGAAATCTGTTTTCCACGCTTTTAATGGTGGCAGGTTTTTCAAAATATTTTATAATGACTTGAATGCTATTTACGGCAATGAATTTAAATATATGTTGATTCCGTGAATTTTTTTTTCAGAATTACATAGTTTTAATTTTGTGAAAATACCAAGAAGTGGTGAATAGGCCATTTCTCTTATTTTATTAATTAACGTTAATAATAAAAATAAAAAATTAATTATTTTGATGGCATCGTTTTCTTGCGAAACTCTCCTCAGGGGCGCTTTACAACATTTAACAATTTATCTAACCTTTACTTTATCACTTAGACTTATATCTAATAATTCATATCTTAGATTTATTACTATTGGCTTACAACTAAGATTTATAACTAAAAACTACCTAATTCTGACTTATAATTAGTGACTTACATCGAAAACTTATATAGCTTGCGACATACAACTAAGACCTGTAAATAGTGACTTACATTAAGAATTATGTAGCTTGCGACTTACAACTAAGACCTGTAACTACTGACTTACATTTTTGACTTATATAGCTAGCGACTTACAACTAAGCCCTGTAACTAGTGACTTACATTTACAACTTATATAGCTTGCGACTTACAACTAAGACCTGTAACTAGTGACTTACATTTAAGACTTATATAGCTTGCGACTTACAACTATGACCTGTAACTGGTGACTTAAATTTAAGACTCATATAGCTTGCGACGTACAACTAAGACCTGTAACTAGTGACTTAAATTTAAGACTTATATACCTTGCGTCTTACAACTAAGGCCTGTAACTAGTGAGTTACATTTAAGACTTATATAGCTTGCGACTTACAACTAAGACCTGTAAATGGTGACTTAAAACTAGTGACAAACATATTTATGAACAGGTGAGTATTTTAAACAATGTCGTTGAATGGTTAACGTCTACGGTTTCGGAATAGAGACTTACAACTAACATATTTATATTTTAAAATAATTTATGCAATGATTGTTGCCCTTGTTTTCAGTGATAGTTTACACAACAACGGAACGTATTTATGTGTGACATTAAGATCATTAATTTCTTCGTTGATCTCTAGTTCTTCTAATAAATTTGTTGTTTTTAATTTCTAAATAAAATTTAATGAATATCTACCAATTATACACGATAACAAAGAATAACTATTAAGTAAAATCATGCTTTACTGATCAATAGATTAACTATGAATAAATACAAACATTGATTGGTTTGGATTTGATTTTAAAAAAAACGCATTGAAAAATCAACCAAACTGTCCTGCACCATTCATTATTTTAAATTCATTCAAAAACAACAAAGACCCATCTCGCCATACGTCAATCGAACTGGTATCAGTCGATTGACAACAAATAAAGTATTTGACGCAATCCAGAGTCAATCCAATCAAATTTATTATTAATAGCACTTCAGTATTGACTGGGGAAAATTTTTATGTCGGATGCATTGGATTTATTATAGAACACAAGCTTTATATAACAGAAATTCTTCATTTGAGACTCAATAGCAGAGGTTAAAAAATATTTTTATATAAAGATATTTTCGATCAAGCAACAAAGTCTTCAAATTTTGTTTTCTTTGTAATTGTCTTGAAATTTCCACTCAAATATATTTTCGTGGTAGTAATTCTATTATACAGAATATGGTCGTGATTAACTTTCGGTGAACTGAAATTACATATTGGGAATATAAAATGTGTCAAAATATACTTTCGTTTAATATGTATTTGGAGCTATTCTAGGGAAACTACTTATGATAGATATATACAGTATTTTTTTAATTTTGAACGTTTTATGTGGTAAGACGGATCAATTTACAAAAACATAATTTTGAACTATGTTTTTACGAAAATACACTCGGTTCACGGGTTTAATTTACCCTCGGCACATTACGGAAGTATTAGAGAACGGGAGCTCAGCGTTCCAAAAGTTGATATCTTTTCCGTAAAATTAACAGAGGGTGTTTCAATAGAGACTCGAGGAGAGCACGATAAAAATAGTACTGCGGTATATATTTACAAAAAGGCCGCGAAATTTCAGGTTTAGCTGTTGCATTTGATTTATCATTTTCTTTCAAGTTATTCTTTGATTTTTAGAAACACATAAGAAATTTAGTATTACATATTTGTGTATATCAGTTATGCACTTGTAAGAAAAATATATTTTTTTTAAGTGAGACATTTTTTACGTGAGTTGGGTACACAAAATTAAGACGTTTAATTAAATTTTTATTTTTTTATTAATTTCTATATAATTTAGACATTTTAGGGTAAGGTATAAATATAAAAAAATAGATATACGAGTATGTATTATAGATTTTTTTTCATATTTCTACTCTATGAGATCCTGTGCTAAGGCGAATTAGATTTTCTATAAAGCGGACTCCTATGTTTCAACTTCAAGGTTTGGGTATGTATTTTGGTGGAGAATCTATGAGACGATGTATAAATGTGAACGAAGCAAGAAGTTGTAATGCATTGGATTGCGGTGTCATGCGGGAATGCGGGAGAAGGTGCGGAGGAAGGTTAGGTAGGAGAAATTGCGGGAGACAGTGTGTGTGTGTGTGTGTGTTTACCCTGAGAGAGGTTTTCTTCCAGGGAGCTCGGCTCGGGACCTACGACTAGCTCACCATCGGCAGGCCTCGGAGCTCTTCTTCAGGATCGTGAATCGACAGGCAGTCTTATAATTGGGGATTGTGACTCGAGACTTTATCAATTAAAACACTCAGATGCTTTCAGAACTCAGTAGTTTACTCGGTAAAAGGGCACAGACATAGTAAGATTACACAAAGGGAACAGGCTAACCTAAATATCACAAATAATGTTACGGGTAATCTCTGATTCTCTCTCTGAAATATTCTACGAACGGCATTGTTAAAGGTGACTTGAAATACAATTACAACACAATGAAATGGGGATAAGCAAGATACAGCTCACGGTTGGGAATGATGGTGCTCGAACATGGTGAAGTCGGACGCCGATCGCGTGTCCGGATAGTACTCCATCGCCAAGTCCACAGAGAGAAAGGATGTTTCCGAGGCCGGGTGCGAGGAGAGAATCCCGCGTCGAGAGCGCGCGGGGAGGATGTTCCCAAGGCCAGGTCCACGGAGAGAATGAAGCGTTGAGCGCGCGGGCGGAACCGGGGCCGCGTATGAGTGATGTCTATTTTTGTCGCTAGGGGTGCTAACCTAACGAGTGGCTAGTATTTATGGGGTATTTGCGTTATGTAACACATTCCCCCATGTCACGAAAAAAAGCGCCGTGGTAATGAAGCTGTAGGACTAAAAAAATCCTCTAAAATGCACCGTTGTTACAAGGTTGAGAAAGCAGAGAGAGAGAGGTCTAGCTATCCTTATAAACTAGAGATGGGTGAATTACATACAATGTGAGTGATGGGCAAACATACATGATTATGCACTAAGATCAACAAAATAATACATAGTTATGCAGAACAGTGATAACAATACATGGTTATGTTGAATAGAAACAAGAATACATGGTTATGTTGAATAGAAACAAGAAGAAAAAAAATGGCTCTATGGTTTATCATTGGTCTGTAAGCTAAGTTTCGGAGTGGTTTTGCGTTGTGGAGCGACGTGGGTTATTCACTGGTTTTATGTTATGACCTCACTGTAACCTGACCCTTTCGAGATAACACTCGGGTCAAGTAAAAACAAAAGTTCGGTGGAGTTTCAAAGAAGTTGGCGGAGAGTTATCATCACAGAGGTTTGGAGAAATAAACAGCAGAAAATGGTTTGTGGTTTTGCGAGATGAGCCAGAGAGGATTCCTTATGCCAGGTGGCGAGGCAGGAATATGGTTGATGATGTTCCAAGGTGATGTGGTTGTATATGGTGAGTATTGCGCGGCGGCAATGTTGGTAAGTCTTGACAGTTATCCATGTCTAGCGTCCATGTCCATGTCTAGCGTGACAAAAGACGACGGCTGGCTTCTGGTATGAACTGGAACGTGTCTAGGACTGACATGTCCAAAAGGTTGTTTTGAAAGTGTCTATGTATTATGAGACAACTTGGTTCGCAACTACACGTACGACTCCAGCTTGATTATGGTAGGCAGGGTCGGGTGTTTTTATGTTTGTGGTTGAAGATGATGAACCTCCGTGACAGTTTGTGGTGATGGGGTGAAGTTCTGCTAGGCTGGTGATGAAGAAGGCTGCTGGGCTGATGATGAAGAATGCTGCTGGGCTTCTTTTTAGTCCAGGGGGAAATTATTATTAAAACAAAATTCTTGAAGTTTACCTGCCTGGTAGACCAATGATGCAAAAAGGTTTGGAGAGAAACAAGTGTGTTGTAAGAGAGAAAAGAACGTAGGTTAACTGCGTTTAGAGAATTTCCAGAGAGAGAGAGAACGAACAAAAAGGAAATAAACAACTGAGCTGAGAGTCTTAAATTATATACAAATACCAGTATTCAGCATCAAAGGTGACAATATATTAGTCCATTCAGTGCAGTAGCACTGAATACATATCCACTGATACAAGAACTGAGGTTTGTACATAATTACACATATCTCACTTGAAAGCAATTGACCCTTTGTGGTCAATGTAATCGCTGAGGCGGTGACAATATATTACTATCAAGGTAAGATATTTTGAGGGTGAAGTTGAGAAAATAATTCATGGATGAGGTTTGACCTCTTTGACAGACGTTATGCTGAGAGCGTAACGTACAATTTCCAAATACATGAATCATTTATTTCACTTGGGTGACAAGGAAATTGAGTACAGAAATCTGCTGTGATCTGGCTATAGTCAAGGTTCAACCTCTGGGGAGAATGAAGGAAAGTAAATAGCAGAGTTCTGGACTCATTACATTTTGTACAAATGAATGATGATTACAGAATACACAGTTATACAGAACTAGTCTTTCGCGTGTATTTGGCGAAAGGCTAGGGGTCGTTTTAATCTTCTACACGTTTGTGGGAAAATGACAGACCCTTGTTCAAATTTCACAAACCTAGGAGTTTTCTTATTCGTTTCCTAGACAACGAGTTACAAGTTTTTACAAATATCACAAAATATCAAACATTTAGTTCGATAGACAACAAATGTGGCTAACTTTATTTCAAGAAAAGCCAAAAGATATTATGTCGTTCGCACGAATCATGGTGAGTTTTATAACGTCTTCACGTATCATGGTAAGTTTTATTACGTCTCCACGTATCATGGTGAGTTTTATAACGTCTTCACGTATCATGGTGAGTTTTATAACGTCTTCACGTATCGCGCAAAATTGAACGATTTGCAAGGGTGCCCAGTATTGAAAAGACGGTAAAAAATTAGGAATTTATGACAATTTAATGAAACAAATTTACCTAAAATTTTCAACATAGTTGACAACAAGAGTAATTATGACGACTCCTCGTATCATGGTAGATATTTTAACGTTCACACGTATCATGTAATACAACAATTACGTTCAAAAGGTACCCATTTCAATACAGACGGCGAGGTTAACATTAATACCATATATTTAATGATTGAATTAACAGTCCTTAACACGGCGTAAAATGTACATTTTAAATAATACAAAAACAAGTACAAAAGAGACCTAAATGGTTTTAAAAAAACTCTAATTGTAACGAGGGGAGCAAAGTGATGGTAAAATATTTACTTACACAGAGCAAGGTATTTTGCAGAAGAGACCGAATTGGTTTTACTTACTCTTTTGCCAGAGAGTTACTGTGATGACTTAGTTATAAGGCTAAGTTTACGCAGCACAAAATGAATTAGGGACAATACAAA